>CAMOHE010037984.1:0-11357 GCA_946598075.1 Artocarpus hirsutus | reverse complement strand
TCACAAAAATCAAATCTTCTCTTTTAAAAAGTCAAACCTTCCCTAATCTTGGATAAGGAAAGAGATAAAATATATTAATTATTCAGAATTTTCTCAACAAATTAATTATCAATGCCACAATTTCGAGAATTATCTACTGATTTCTCGTCAGCAGCCTTCGGTCTTTCGATTGCTCATGATCGGCTTACCAAAGTACCACATTCAATATTACATGCAATTAAAACATTAAATATTTATCATACACATATTATAAGTGACATGAACATCTTGAGTATATCAATTCCACGTGACTGTCACCTATCAGAATACTCAAAATAAGATGGTCAGTAACATTATTTCATAAAAAAATACTAACATCGTTAAATATCCAACATTAATCGTTACATGAAAAATGACGGGTGTTACAAAATATGGAGACTTCCTCCTAAAAAATATTAGCTCTAGGGTTTTAAGGTGGTAAGGCATCATTTCAACATCAATTTTGGCCATCCAATAGAAGTTTAGACCAAAATTGGCAGTTGGAATAAAAATCAGTATGAGGAGGTACAGTGGGATGCGTTGGGTGCATTGCAGCTAGCACAGTCATGTACTCGGTCTAGCCAGCAGCCCTTGTGCTGCCAATCCATGCCCAGGCCTAGGTGGCCTCTTGATGCTCCCCGTTGGGCACCTATGGCTTCGTGAGTGGGTGGGCAGGCTCATTGCATGTGAAAATTGTGCTTTCTCTGATTTTGATGTCCATTAAACTTTAATTTATTAGTTTCCTATAAAACAACACCAAAAACATCAAAAGACACAAAGGCTTGAGGATTTTCACAATATTTTAAGCTTTAGAAATAATTGTTGTGTGAGTAAAATACTCAATCATCAGCTATGATGAAGGATCCTATACTTGCACTCCTAGATATCACGAAGCCATTCGAGGTATAGATTGATGCGTTAGATTATGCCTTGGGAAAGGTGTTATTGTAGCAGGGCAAGTCGCAAGTTGTCTAACGCAGAAATAAAATACACAGTGCAAGAAAAGGAGCTTTTGGCTGTGATTTATTGAATGTGAGTGTGGAAACACTACCTTTTAGGGTCAAAGTTTGTTGCAAAGATTGACAATACAACTGTGAGTAATTTCTTTAAGCAACTGAAGTTTACCTCAAAGTAGGCATGATGGTAAGAATTCTTGGTTGAATTCGACTTTCATTTTGAGCACAAGGCTAGTCATACCAAACAGCTAGTGGATGCCTTGAGTCGCAAGGTTGAGCTTGCGACGTTAAAGATGCTAGCTAACATGTTGGCTAGCACAGTGAGTACTCAAATCAAAGAACACATCAAGGAAAACCTAGAGAAGGACCCAACCATAAAGACCTTATTGAAGCTTGTAGAAGAAGGGAAGACTCGCCAGTTTTGGGTAGAGAATGAACTTCTTTTTACAAAAGGTGGCTGCTTGTATGTTCTAAAAACTGGATACTTATGGAAGACACGTTTGCAAGAATGTCATGACACCTTGTGGGTAGGCTATCCAAGGTGGTAGCGTAGAAATGCCCTATTGAAGTTAGGGTACTATTGGCCACAGATGCATGATGATGTTGCAGAGCACGTCAAGACCTATCTCACTTGCCAACAAGACAAAGTAGAGAGGCAAAAGATGCTTAAACTATTGGAGCCTTTATCTGTACTGAGCAGCCTATGGGAAAGTGCCTCGCTCAACTTCATCACCAGCCCCCCAAAGGTGGGGGACTTATTGACTATCTTGATTATTATTGAGATTTTTGAAGTATGCAACATTCGTGCAGATGTTCAAGTATTGCAGAGCTAAGGAGACAACCTAACTTTTCTTTAAACACATTATGAAGTATGAAGGCATGCCCCAAAATATAATCAATGGCCAAGATGCAAGATTTAGTGGAATTTTATGGACTGAACTATCCAATGTTTTCAGTACACACTTGAACATTTCCTCGAACTATTGTCCACAGACAAACAGAAAGACAAAGGGATTCAACAGGATGCTAGAAGAGTATCTACTATGCTTTGTCAGTGCCAACTAGAAGAACTGGTCATAGCTATTCTAATTTTGTTTCAATGCCCAAAAGGGCACTTCTACTAACAAAATGCTTTTTAGATTGTATAGGGTCAACAACCTCTTTTGCCATACACAGTTGATGAATACCATTTGAAGAGTCCACAAGCCTTCAAATTCACTAGAGAATGGAAGATCAACAATGAGATTGTCTGAGCCTACTTAAAAAGAGCCTCAAACAAAATAAAGAAGTGGGTTGATCAACATAGAAGATCACATGAGTTTCAATCAAAGGACATGGTTTTGTTAAGCTAGTGCCAGATCGACTCTACTACCATGGGGGAAAAGATAAAAGACTGATCTGCAAGTGTGAAGGGCCATGTCTGGTGATCATAGAAATAAAAAAAAGCATCATACAAGATTGAGACTCCAGCGTGGATGAAGGTGCACTTAGTATTCCATTTCAGTCAGCTCAAGCCATACCATCTAGATGAAGAAGATCCAAAGCAAAACTAGCAACATAGGGTATCATTAGCTGAAGAAATCAAGCCAGAGAAGTTGAAGAGATCCTCGATGAAAGAATCCTGATCATCAATAGCCAACTAAGACATGAGTACCTCATCAAGTGAAAGGGTGTTGGAGAAGAAGAGATTAACTGGAAGAAAGCTGAAGACATGAAGAACTGCAAGCAACAAATTGAAGATTTAGAAGCAAACAATCATCTAGGACAATGAGTGATTCAGTGGGAGTTCTTAGAAATTTCACGTATCCTCCTGGCAAAGGAGAAAAAGTTTAGAAAGCTTTTTAGGGGGCAGTCCCTTGGGGTAGCCATGGGTTGGGGCCACTGGCATGACGAGAGCTTTAGCCGTGTACTCCCATGCTCTTACTAATAAAACAAGTAGCCATGTTTTACACACGTGTTGCATTGCTTTTATGACTGATTCTTCTATGTTCTCAACACCTCGTGTTTACTTCGTTATGCATGCCAATTTGCTTTCAATGTGCTTGGTTGCCTTGGTTGTTGACGCTTATTGAATTCCCTTGATACTTTGGTGTTGTTGTGACATGTCAATGCATATTCATGCTACAACATGGTTTACAGTCATGGTTTGTTGCCTTGCAAGCAACGTTTAGGCTGAATTGCTAGTCGAGAGGGGTGACGCGAGTACCACACGACCCACCTGCACTAAGGATTAAAGTAGCCGGTCCATGACACATTACTTGCAATTTTTAAATAAAACATTTCCAGTTTGAAAAGCTTAACTAGCTTTATCAAAAGACAAAATGACATAATCTAATCACGTAATACGTTGTGGCCATATTGAAGCCAATTCCAATTTTCCAACTGCATGTGCATTGCCATGACGAAACGATGTGTCAAAAATGACATCTAATGGATATGCATAACTAACATCATACACATATGGGAATATTATATATTATAAGTATATTGGCCGTAGTCCAAAAAGTAGAACCAATAATTTTATTTTAAGGGCTTAGTTGCTAGTAAAATATCTTTCTTCACACTCATAATTGAACCTCACATGCTTGATACGACCATTGACATTTACATTAGGGCCTGAGTAGGTATGCCATTCTTCTATGCATTTAATTTAATGTATTCACATGTTTATGTATAGATACTCACAAGTCCGCAATATATTTATCGTTCTTTTTTTCAATCACCATTTAGATTTCCTCGTGCTCCTTTGAAGCTTAGAAGATTTATCCATTCTTTATTGGAATAAAAATTGAATAAGACGAAGAAAATCAACTAGTACACACTCTGTTTGATCAAGAAAAAGAGAATAGTAAGGAAAATCACAAGATTTTGGAATACAACATGATATAGATCTTAAAGGTTTAGAAAAAATTTTGAAACCTATTTTGTTGCGTTCTTCATATTTTTGTGAAAAACTGTTTTCTTAAACTAACATATAATGATATGTTTGATCTTAATTTGATATCTGTTGTATTTGATTTAAAATTTGCATCAAGAATATCATATGCTAAATTTTGACCTATTTATTGATTCAATCACTTTTTCATTTAAGCACTATAACATTGTCATTTTTAATTATTTTAAAATTAAAAGTTTACTTCGGCAAATGACAAAGCTCGACAATCATAATAAAATGTAATAAAATTTGAAATAATATTATGTATTAGAGCATAAAATAGAATAATATATTAAATATGTTAAATTTTTTAAATATTTTACTGCTAAATCTAATTAATATTGTCATTAGCCTTTTATGCAAATGATTTTCAAAAAACTTTGTGTCAATTCTTGAGTTGTAATTTTTCAATAGAAGATTTTTATTAATTGATGTGATAGTTTTTAAACACCTATCAACAAAAAAAAAAGAAGATAACTTGTTGTTAGGATAAAAGTTAGGACAAAACTTGCATCCTTAGTATTTTTCTTTATCTTTGTGTTTCTTTCTTTACATTACTTTATATTATTATTACATATATAAAGGTGCCAATGACTTTCTCCAAAAAAAAAAAAAAAAAAAAAAAAAAAGAGAAAAAAAGAAAAAAGTACCAGTGGCACTTCCCTCTTCATTTGCCATTTGTCTTTCTCTTTTTTCTTTTTTCTCTTTGCTTTAATTCTCTTATTTTTCTTTTCTTTTTTCTTTGCCCTTGCTTTTTTTTTTTTTATAAAATGTTCCTGTTCATGTTTTTTTTTTTTTTCATTGCAACCGTCTTATTTTTCCATAGTACCATCCAAATAATTTTCTATCTAATTATAAACTTTTTCCTATATAACTATTTCTTTTTTGTTCCCGAAGATTATATAACTATTTTTATTGTGTATATAAAAACGCAAGTTTTGGTCATACCATCACTATCTTTCATTTTTTGCATTATTTTTCTTTATATAACATTATTAGCTTACTAGGAAAGTGGTTGAAATTGTAGTTCTAGCTACAAATAATATAAAACTCTCGTACTATTATAGTGTGTTATTCAAACTTTGTAGTTCTAAGTCTAACAATTCTCTCAAACATCTTATATATATTTTCTCTTTTTATTTTTTTCTTGTAACCATATGTATATAATTTTTAAAAATACATGACTTGTAGATTACACACGTGCTAAACGTGTGTTTCGGACCTGTCAAACGTAAACAACCCATAAAAGAAAGGGCACCTAACCAAAACGCAGGCAGAGCGGAAGGGCCGGCCGACAAATCTGAGAACAGGAGAAGCCCAAAAAAGCGACCCCAAAAGGGCCCATAACAGTCCAACGTGGCTTCCGAGGTCTCTGTCAACGTCCTCCTCTACTTTCACCACATCACGTCACGACAAACTCACCTACATATGTACGTGGGTCGTGACCAACAACAAACTATCTTATGCTCTCAATCTCATCATAGCCTTTTTCTTTTCTCAATCGTAACTCATTATCTTTGATGGGTAACCATTTCTAGATAGGGCCCACGACACAATAACGCAAAAGCAAGACCTGTAATTAGTCCATTAAAATGGGATACAATGCACCAGATCATTACTCTAGAAAGAAATGCCGAATATTTTCTCCCGCTGCAGAGAACTCCCTAAGGAACTCCGCTCCAGGTTTTTTTTTTTTTTTCTTTTAAAAAATATAATTTAATATTCGTTAAGAATAAAAAAATAAAACAATTTTCATTTTCTGGCTGGTGCCAGGTCCCAACAGGCGCATATATAATGATTGGAATAAAGCCTCTTGGGGGGTTTCTCTACGGCTTCGTTTATGTTAGTTAGGGTTGTTGAGACAACTGAGTAAAGAAGAAGAAGTTAAAGCTTTTTGTTGCAGTCAACAATGGCGTTCTCTTCTCTGCCTAGATCTGCAACAGGAACTGCCCTGATCGAAGCTTCTCGTTCCGACTTCTCTTCTTCTCGTTCCTCCTCTTCCATTCCTCCCAAGGTCCCAACAATCCGACCTTTTTTTTGAGTTTTTATTTTTTGCGATTCTGTTATATTTTTTGGGTATTTTTTTTAATTTTTCGGTGATGATTATTTCATCATTTTAAATCGAGCCAAATAATTTTTGATCGATAATTATGTCAGAACTGCCGAATCCTGTTTACTTTTTTGGTTTCATCTGATGATAAATAAATTTTCATTTTTTTTCATGATGTACTTTTATCAGATTAATTTGGTGCTGTTTGTTTTGAAAAAGAATTTAGTTTTATTTAGATTTTATTTTGTTAGTGTCATGTACTTTTTTTTATAGTTGAAATGTAAGGCTTTAGATTGCTATCAATAATTGAGTTTTTATCTATGCAATGCAAAGCAAATGCCTTTCTATCCCCCGTCGAGAAGATAAAAAAATTAGAGCTCAACTTATTCAAAACTTTAATATCCAAAGGTTGAAGGAAGGTTCTGTTCGAAATTTAAATCATTATATCATTTCTTTGCGTAGTTTATTTTTAACATATCTATAGTTATTGATAGATATGTAGATACAATTGTTCTATTAATTTATTTTTTAAGATTTTATTTTACATGTTTTTCAGACATCATGCATTGGTTTCACTCGCAAAACGCAATCAAGCATGTTTGGCACTGCTGTCACGAGTGGATCATCTGCTACACAGTTGAGTATTGTAATATATTTTAATTCTTTTTGGTTTTGGTGTTTTTTGGTGCTGTTATAATTGACTCAAGAAGATGATAATTCTTCAGGCGATGCAATGCGAGGACTGTCCAACCCATTAAAGCGACGGCCACGGAATTGCCACCCACAGTTCAGAGTAAGGACTAAATGATCTTCAAATCGTGGTTGAGATTGATGATATTTTGATGCTGACTTTTAATTTATTTTATTTAGAAGGGCAGACTGGCGGGAGGACAAAGGTTGGAATCAATGGTAAGTTTATCGAAGTTATGCTCTCTGGTTTGTGACAATAATTGATTGTATATATTGATGGTTTTGGCGTGTGTTGTAGATGCTCTTTAAGACAATTGAGAAGGAACTGATATACTTTTTGGTGCTTTTGCTGTGCAAGAATAATAAAAAATGGAGACTTTTTATCATTCACATGTATTTATTTGTTTATTTCTAAGGAAAAATGTGCTTGTTGAAGTGTGGGAACTAAGAAACACAATAGAACAAGTCTGAGTAACTTGGGCTGTATTCTTGATGATTTTTGGGAACCATGTTAGTTCCTTGTTTCATTAATGTTTTAACTTTCGTTGATAAACATTTGTAGTGCTTCTTCATCTTTTCTGTGCAAGAATATTAAAAACGTTTGAGCCTTTGTTTTGCTCTCTCTCTCCTTCCCCCACCTGCCCCACCCCCAACCACCACCACCACCACCACCACCACCACCACCAGCAGCCCCACATAAGAAAAAAGTGCTTTAAGAAGTTTTATAACAGTTATGATGAACAAAACAATAGTCTTCTCATAAAGTTGGTGAACTGTATAATACTATTTCTAGTTCCTCGTTGCGTTAACGTGTTCTGCCTAACATTTGATTCATTAAAACTTAGGGCTAGAGGATATTTAGGAAAACATTAATTTAACAAAGTGTTGTTGTGTGATACTCGTGATGTGCTGATAGAAAGGTCTAATTCAACCAAGGGTCTAAAGATTATGGGATGTGACTTTAATTTTGTGCCTTGGTAATTATCTAATCAGTTTTGGCCATTACAGATTCTTGTCGCTTGTATTTTATGCTATTAGTTTTGTTTGAAGGTCCATAAGAATTAAATCTGTTATTTTAATCGGAAAAAGCGAACCTAATTTTTCTCAGCCTGTTTGTTTCAAAGTTTAAACAAAAAGTTTGAGTAGAAATTTAAATTTTAGTAAGAGAAAATACTGTGCCAAAAAGTTCTAACTGTGAGTTCAAACTACAAAACAATGGGCCGTTTAGTTTTTCTTTCCAAGTGCTCTAGTGTTAGGAGTTGCTTTCTTATTGTTTCCCTTTCATGTTAACTCCTTTTTTGGTTGGGGCTATACAAATTGAAGACTATTATGCACAAGTGTTGGATGATATACCAGTATGGGAAATAAGCAAATTCATTTTACTGGTTAAATGCATGAGGGATATACTATATTGGCGTTGGATTCTTGATTTTTCATTAAATTGACATATGGTTAATCAATTCTTTAGATCATGAGAACACTGTCTCTTTGAAAGAAATGTAACATCGTTGATGTTATATGACCTTTTCCATGCCTTAATTTATTCAGGTTTTGGTCGAATTGGAAGATTGGTTTTACGAGTGGCAACTTCCAGAGATGATATTGACGTGGTAGCAGTGAATGACCCTTTCATTGATGCTAAATATATGGTAAGGATGTCAAATGATTGAAAAAAGAACCTTAATTTTGATGGATTCAGCTAGTGGTGTGATTGTCCTGCTTATTGTTAGTATTTTGTTCGTGATTTAAAACGGACATCATGCAAAAAGAAAACTTTTAATGTATGGCGTGTGCAAGTAGTATTGCATCTGTCTTCTCTCTAGCATGGCACATACAGAAGACACAAACATGCATGCAATATAATAACATAAATAACCGCTGCGAAATTATGTACTGTAGAGTGCTGTGCAAAAATGTCAATAATTTTGTGCTATGCTTGCTTAATTTTCCGCTAATCTGTTTTTTTTTTTTTCAGTCAACTTTACAAACTTTTAGGCTGTTAGTATCTGTAGAACTCAACTATGTACTTGCAGGATTGAAATCTTTGGTTTTGCAGTTCCATTATTCTTTCACAGTGTTAGACTTGAGGAGTTTTGCAGAATTACTTAAAGCGTGCAAGGATTATTATTATTATTTTTTTTTTAAAAATAATTTTTTGATTTGTATTGCCATCTCGATGGTAATGGTTGTTTAAGTTAAGCAAGCATTACTTCCAATTGTGTGCGAAGTTTGTGCCCTTTATGCAGAAAATGGTTGAGTTACTATTTTCTTATTTGTTCTTGACTTTTCTTTTCTGTTCTTCTATCCAGGCTTACATGTTTAAGTATGATTCTACCCATGGATTATTCAAGGGAACCCTTAGGGTTGTGGATGATTCAACTTTAGAAATTAATGGGAAGCAAGTTAAAATTGTGAGCAAAAGGTAGTTTTCTGCAGACTTTACAATGGGATTTTGCATGGTGTTTGTATGTGTGGTGGTATAACAATTACAGAGGGAAAATATGCTTGTATTAGCTTTTTACTTTTTCATCTTTCACAATGGCATTTCCAGTCAAAGCTAATTGTGCGTTGGGCTAATTTAATATCTTACTTTTATAGGGACCCTGCAGAGATTCCTTGGGGAGATTATGGAGTTGAGTACGTTGTTGAATCTTCAGGTGTTTTCACAACAATTGAGAAGGCTTCGGCACATAAGAAGGTTTGTTCCTTTTTCTTTATTTTCTTACTTCTCTCCTCTTGCACTCGGATGCACTGTGAAACTTCCACATAAGATATTATTCATAGTAAGTTGAAATATTTTTTATTCGCTTTCCACTTTCCAGGGTGGTGCCAAGAAAATAGTTATATCAGCTCCATCAGCTGATGCACCCATGTTTGTGGTTGGAGTAAATGAGAAGACATACAAGCCAAACATGGACATTGTTTCCAATGCAAGCTGTACTACCAATTGTCTTGCTCCTCTTGCAAAGGTTCGGTTCCTTCTTGAAAGAAAATTTATTTTCATTTTTGGGACAATCTGCATCTTGTTGTATTAACGAACGTTACTGGAGGAAAAGGGTCAACTTTATTAGATATTTAAATTTCACTTTTGAGACTATATTGCTGCCTGTCTTGTTCCATAATCTATCCCACGATGAGCATCTGCAATGAAATCAAACAATTTTTACAGTCTTCTGTGTGTGTTTGAAAATTGTAATTGTGGATGTCCAACTAATATCATGAGTTTTGTATCGGAAAAAAGGAGACTTAGTTGTGTTTTTGGGATGGTTTTTGCTCTATTAAAGTTATGCAATCATTGAAACGGGTGTCCAATTTGGAACTGAGGGTGCATGTTTGGAACTGCTTCAATAACCTTGGTTTTTTCTTAAAGCTTCCTGCCCTGGAGCTTGGCGAAGCTAACTTATGCTGTTATATTTTCTCCTGATACTTCATGTAGGTGGTTCATGAGGAATTTGGAATTGTTGAAGGTTTAATGACAACTGTTCATGCAACTACAGGTGCTTCTCTGTTTCTCCTCTGTTCTCCCTCTTCAAAACCAGTTGGTAACTTAATTATGAGTTTTTTTTTTTTTTTTCTTTTCTTACAGCAACACAGAAGACTGTTGATGGCCCTTCAAAGAAGGATTGGAGAGGGGGCCGTGGGGCTGGGCAAAATATTATTCCTAGTTCTACTGGTGCAGCAAAGGTAAGTATCGTGGAATCAAACTCAAAAGGAACATCTTAGATAATGCTAGTGTTTAAATCTTAACCTTTTGATATTTTCTTATTTGATTTAACCTGGGGGGCAAAGTGTGATCTGTTCATGTTCTTGGAATCACAGGCTGTTGGAAAGGTTCTGCCGGAGCTCAACGGAAAGCTTACCGGAATGGCCTTCCGTGTGCCAACTCCTAATGTTTCAGTGGTGGACTTGACTTGTCGACTTGAGAAGAGTGCTTCCTACGAAGATGTCAAAGCCGCCATAAAGTATGTGTCTTGGTTTCACTTGCGAAATATTTAAACTATACATTCCCTTTTAGGGGTTAGTCTAACCCCTATGCATGTGCTTAATTTAGTTTTCGTTTCTGTAATCCATGCGTTTTTAAAGGCATGCATCGGAGGGGCCACTTATGGGCATTCTTGGCTACACAGATGACGATGTTGTCTCCAATGATTTTGTTGGCGACTCAAGGTAGAACTTCTTTGTTGCGTGTTTCTTGAGTTTTTTAATTATTGATAAAGCTATTAGCAGTACCGTGCTTAAGATACCCTTTTTTCAATTGAAGTGCGAAGTTAATGTATGCTTGTTATCTACTATCTCGCCCCCTGCCCCCTCTTCCCCTCGCGCACTTTTGTCTTAATCCACGCATCCACTCAAATCTCTGTTCAACCCGGTCCAGTTGAACGAGGAATCTCTCAATTGGCAGTGTGCCCGACATGGTTTGATTGATCATGTTGGGGCCCCACTAATGTGATTATGTGAGACAATACTTTTTCTGACCGATCCTGTTGGGTTGAACATCATTTTTCGTTTTGATGTCTGATAAACAGCTGGGGTGTCTTTTCTCAAGATTGATGCTTTGCATTGTCCTGTTTTGCCGCTGCAGGTCAAGTATATTCGATGCAAAGGCTGGCATAGGGCTTAGCGATTCCTTCATGAAGCTTGTTTCATGGTACGACAATGAATGGGGATACAGGTAAAACATTTTTCTTCTGTGGTCAAACCACACCTT
>CAMOHE010037976.1:0-28407 GCA_946598075.1 Artocarpus hirsutus | reverse complement strand
AAGGATTTAAATTATGTTTTAAAATTTTGAGAATGTTTATTTGATGGACTTTTATTACTTTATAAATTTTCTTCCGCATTAAAACTGTATTTAAACAAATTTTATTTTAATCGTTCAGACTACCGATCGAGCCCGACCTACCGAAGTATGTATGCAAATTTTATTAATGTTTAAAGGATGTTTATAATCAAGTAATTTACTTTAAAAAAAATGGATTAAATTATTATATAATGATTAAGTTATTTAAATAATAATAATAATAATAATAATAATAATAATAATAATAAAATGTATTTGACCATGAGTTTTTATGACTTTATTATTTTAGTGAGATAAACTATTTAAGGAAATGTTTATAAATGAGTAATATATTAATGTATATTCATATGTATATATATATAAAAAAAATTTCATGGATCCTAGGTTATGTTTCCAATTTATCTTTTTAATTAAATAGTTTTTCCAATAAATAAAAGTATTACGAAATGAAGGTAACGTCATTTATAACGTCTGTAAAATGGGGCGTTACATACGGCTCTACTTCGACCCACTTGGTGAGATAATCAATAGCCACGATGCAATACTTCAATTGGGATCAGGCTAGAGGAAGGGGCCCAATCAAATATATGGCCCACTTGAAAAATGGCCACGCCAATGTAACCGAGGTGAGCGACTCGGCGTGGTGTCCGAGCAACCTTGTGAATTGCTGGCGCTTAAGGCATTTCCGTGCATAGTCTTTACAATCCTATTCCATGGTCGACTAGTAGTAGCCCTGCTGGAGACACTTTTGGGCCAAGGATCACCCCATAGAATGGTTACTGCATAGGCCTTCGTGGATCTCCTTTATTAGATACTTGACCTCATTGGGTCCTACGCACTTGAGACACGGAGTGGTGTAGCCGCGCCAATATAAGTTCCTGCTGATCATCGAATACTAGGCCGAGCTGTTGTGTATTCGATGTGCTTCCTCTCTATCATCGGGTAATTCAGCTGTGGTCAGGTACCGGAGGATCGGGTCAATCAATGTGGCCCTATGCTCTTCGGCTACACTCAATGCCTTGTTTATGCTTAGCTCGGACAACCTCTCAATAGGGATCGAAACTAAATCACTGTCACCTAGTCCCGAGGCTAGCAGAGCAAGAGCGTCGGCTTCCATATTTTTCGATCTAGGGATATATTTGAATGAGTAGGACTTGAATTGTCCGAGCAGCAGCTTGACCTCTTTTAAATATGCAGCCATCGACTCTGTTCGAGTCTGAAATACTTTGGTGACTTGTTGAACAACCAGCATTGAGTCACTATGGAGAACAATGCGATCTACTCCAAGCTCTCTAGCAATACGAAGTCTGGCCAAGAGTACCTTGTACTCTGCCTCGTTGTTCGAAGCCTTGAAGTCAAACCTAAGTGCGTAGATCACTTAATATCCATCCGGGCTTATCAATAATAGCCCGGCGCCCGAACCATCTACGTAGGAAGATCCGTCCACAAAGAATTTCCATTCTGGTTTTGATGCGGCTTGATTATCATTGCAACTGGGGGTGTCTGGCACCATCCAGGGCGCTTTCTCAGCCAACAGTATGCCCTGTTCAACATCAGTAAATCCAGCAATAAAGTCAGCTAGGGCTTGAGCCTTGATGGCCGTCCTTAGCACAAAGCGTACATCATATTGGCCAAGCTCTACTGACCATTTGGCCTTCCGACCTAATATCTCTGAATTCTAAAGAACTTGCAAGAGTGGGAACTTGGTTGGGACTCTTATAGTGTGACTTTGGAAGTAGGGTCGCAACTTCTAAGCGGAAGTGATCAATGCAAAGGCCAACTTCTTAAGTGGCAGGTACCACTCCTCGACACCCTGGAATGCATGGCTCGTATAATAGACCGGCTTTTAGGCTCTGTCTTCTTCTCAGACAAGGATTGAGCTTACAGCTTTCTCAGACACGGCTAGCTAGGTAGACAATATTTCTCCTGGCAAAGGTTTGGACAGGAGCAGGGGTGTGACTAAATATTTTTTGAGATTCTAGAAAGCTTCCTCACACTCCCTGCTCCACTTAAACCTCCCCTTAGGTGCCTTAAAAAATGGGTAGCACTTGTCAGTAGCCCAGGAGACAAATCAGGAGAGAGCCGCAATCATGCCGGTGAGTTTTTGGACCTCCTTCACGGTTCGAGGAGAGTGCATGTCTATAACAGCCTAGGCCTTTGCTGAGTTGATCTCAATGCCTCGTCGGTTAACCAAAAATCTGAGGAACTTGCCCGAGCTAACACCAAACGCGCACTTTACCAGGTTGAATTTCATCCTATATTCCTGATATATGTCAAAACTTGCCTAGAGATCGGCCATGTGGTCCTTTGCTTGGATAGATTTAACTAACATATCATCCACATAGACCTCCATTGTTTTTCCGATCAGCTGTGCGAACATCTTATTAACTAGGCGTTGATAGGTCACCCCGGTATTCTTTAGTCCGAAGGGCATTACCATATAGCAATAGAGCCCCTGGTCAGTTACAAAAGCCGTTTTCACTTGATCTTCCTCGGCCATCCTTATCTGATTATACCCAAAATAGGCGTCCATAAAGCTAAGGAGCTCATGCCCAGCCGTCGCATCCACAAGTTGGTTTATCCAAGGAAGCAAAAAGCAGTCTTTCGGGCAGGCCTTGTTTAGGTCGGTGTAGTCTATATAGATTCGTCATTTCCCGTTGGCCTTCTTGACAAGAACAACATTGGCTAACCACTCTGGATATTTGACTGCTAGGATAAATCCGGCCTTGAGAAGCTTCCAGACCTTTTCTTTTATAGCAGCGTATCTTTCTAGATTAAAAACCCTTCTCTTCTGTATCACCGGTTTATGGTTGGGTTTGAAATTGAGCCGATGACAGATTACTCTCAGATCGATGCCAGGCATGTCCTCGTGTGACCACGTGAACACGTCTCGATACTCAGTAAGGAGCCCCTCTAGGTCGACCCAGATCTCAGGTTACAACTGGGATCCGAGTTGGACAGTGCGCTTGGGATGCTCGGATCCAAGCTGAACGGCACCAAGTCCTCGACTGGGGTAGCCCTTACTTCTTCCTTTAGAAGTTGGGGATCGAGATCAGACAGCATCTTAGGCTACGGGTCAGCAAGGGTTTCCATTTCGTCAAACAGCATTGGACGTTCAGTTGCTGGGCGGTTGTTACACGAACGACATTGGCCTAACAGGCACTGGAGTCTCTTTAGGTCGTTCGAATGACTCCAACCCTATCCTCTGTGGGGAATTTCATTGCCAGGTGATACGTGGAGACTATGGCCTTTAACACGTTCAACGTCGGGCGGCTGATGATGATGTTATATTGGGAGGGTTTGTCGACGATCAGGAATTCGACAACATGTGTTACCCAAGCAGCACCCTCACCGAAGGTCACAGGCAGGGCGACCTTCCCAATTGCTCGGACGCATTCTCCCTTGAAGTTGTAAAGCAGGGTATGGACCAAGACTATGGTAGCATTGTTGATTCTCATTTTCTCGAAAGCTTATTTGAATAGGATGTTAGCCGAGCTACCATTGTCAATCAGCACTTGCCGCACTATATTGTTGACGATGTACAACTCGCAGACGAGGGCATCATTGTACGGATGGTTTAACTTATACGCCTCCTCCTCGATAAATGTGATCGGAGTGTCTTACTAGCGGTAGATCTTGTTCATGTGCTCGAACATGTTAATAAACTCGTCTCGCTCGACCAACCGAGCCTTTCGGGCCTAAACTAGCTGCCCACTTGAGGTGTCCCCGGTGACAGGTCCCTCGAAAATCATGTGAATGATGTTTGGGGGTTTCGAGGTGTTCCCATTATCGTTACACAAGTGGCTTTAATCGTCTCGGCTCGACGGGTCGTTTCTTCTAGAGGTGGGGCTCGAAGTTATAACCCGTTCAACAAATTCCCTCAAATGTCTTTCTCAGACCAGCCTCTCAATCTGGTCCTTTAGCTGAATACATTCACAGGTATTGTGTCCCATATCCTTGTGGAACTCACAGTATCTGTTTTGATTCTACTTTATTTTACTACCCTTGAGCTTGGGTTGAGGTACCAGCAAGTTTTTCCCACTCATCTAGGCGAGCACCTCGTCTATTGTTGCTACCCAGGGGTGTAGCTTTAAAACTTCCTGGTCGGTGTCTTCGGCTTCTCAGCTTTCTTCTCCTACTTTGGGTTCTTGTTCTACTCGACATTGGACTGCTCTAGCGCCTTTTTCTGTTTCTTATCTTTTTTGTTCCGCTAAGGCCGGCCTCTTCTCTGCGGCTCTTCATGTATTCTGCCGCATCGGCTTACCTATGAGCATAACTGAGCATCTGTGAAAACGTGCTCAGCTGCTCGACGGTGGCACCGAGCTCACCCTCAACAAAGGGTTTTCCTATAAAAATAGTAAAATAATCAGCTCTCACTAATGATTTGATGCACAAACTATTTAAATTATAGCTATTGTTATTACAATTAAAATTAACATAATTTTGTGTTAGAAAAGATAATAACAAGTCAAAATTTTTGTATTTAAATCGAACAAATTTTTGCATTGATTCCAACAGAACCTCAACTTATTAAATGGTTTAAGAATATACTAAGTCATTCTTTTGTTGACAATAAATCAAGCATTACCAAGCATTTACTATGCTACATATAGCTGTAATGCAGCAAAAACTTAATTTAATAAACAAGCATGATTTCAGTATTATTAATATTAATTATGCATCACAATTAAATTACATAAATAATGCATGAATGAATTTTTGTAAAAATGGACAGCATAACAATACTAACAATTATGACTAAAAACATAAAAAAATATATAATTTATTTCATAAAAATATAAGTATTGCAGCATAGATATAGAGTTAAAATCCATATTAGAATACTATGCATACAAGATCATTTCACTCCATCACCAAACTCTCTACACTAATTTGGACATTATTTTAACATTAAAAGTGGGGTCGAAGGAGCGCTCTAGTAGCATCTCCTCCAAAAAGGCGAGACTGCTAAGCTAGATGCTCAATAGTTAGCTAAACATAGAAAGGAGGGGGTGTCGAGTGAATGGAGGGGATGCCAATGGAAATTTTTAAAATTTAAGGGGCAAAGTGAGGAGTTTTGAAAGCTCATCAGGTAAAATAATGATTTTTAAATTTCAAAAGATAAAATCAGAGAGGCCCTAAAGTTTAACAGTCATGAGTGCTGATAATCTTTTTATTTATAAAAATATTAGGATTAATTAATATTAGGAGTTTTGCTCATGTGGTTCTAGTTCTATCTCTTTACTCATTTTGTTTTTCTTTTTGGTTCTACTTTAATGCAGTTTAAATCATAAAGTTGTTATTCAAACCAAATTTGTTATAATGTCCTTTCTTACAAAATTTGAGTTTCAAACTAACTTTTGTTTAAACTTTTAGAGTGTGTTTAACAACGTAATCAAAACTAAAAGTTGAAAGCTTTGAGAACCATGTCAAAGGAGTTAAACGTGGTTTAAGCGTTGTTGTTGTCAAACAAATCGATTTCTAAAAGCTCATGAGGATTTTATTCCTTTATCGAAAAGCCATTTTGTCAAAGGCATATTATGGCATGTGGGGGACAGGGAAAATATAGTTCGGTAATTGTTTTTGACCTTTGGAAGACGTACATATTTTGAGCTAAATATCAAATACGTTAATGTTCAGCCTAATGAAGATCCATTGACTTGTGTTGACTTTAATTTTAATTAATGGGAAAAAGAAAGGCCATTACTTCTAGCTGATCCGGCTCAGGATATTCTATTGAATGCTCGAGTTTATCTCTTTGGTTAATCTTCTTCTGCAGGATTTCTTATGCTCTTTGATATTGTGATTGTTCCAATCTAAATACGTGACTTATACGGTAAGGCAGGGATTAAGAAAGCCATGGGGCTTGCGCTTCTTGTTCTTTTTCCACATGGTTTGGTTTTTCTTTTCTTACATCATGAGCAGTCCCTAAACTATTGTGGAAGTTTCATTTTAGTCCCTTTAAGTTTAATATAAAAAAAAATGGCCCCCAAAATGGAATTATGTGAAACGGTTAAAAAAAAATCGTTAGGGTATAGTTTTGAACACAAAATCTTCATTAAGTTCCTTTAAACTGTTACACTTTATTTAAAAAAAAAAATTAGTCTAATATGAATATGATCTGATTGGATGGTCAAAATTAGTGTAATAAAAGTAAGGTTTGAATATTCCACTATAACCTTTCATTTATATGTTATATCTGATATATATATATATATATATAGACACACACACATATTAACATTGATGGGTTAAAATGAGAGTTGACAAACTTTAGGGATCAATATTCTTACGTGTAATAAGAAGAGTTGCAATTGTTGTGCAATATCGGTCAATTTAATAGAAAAATGTTGAAAAAGGATCATGGAATTTTTTTTTCCGAGTTTAAAACTACCTTCCTAATTCAAAGTTAAAAAGTAAAAATGAGATTTGTATTCAAGACTAACCAAATGACTTGGTCTGTATACATAATTTGTGAAGAAGGTTAAAGCCGGTGTTTTGGGAGGACTTGCACCACAATGTTGGAGATTAAAGCACAATTTGTAGGAGAATGCTCATCACGCCAACAATATTTTTTTGTTCAATAAAGGGGGAAAAAAGCTATAAGCATAGAGGGTGGTGTACTCAGATGAGTTGGGGGAGTCCATCCCCACGTGGCATATAGATCTTTTAGAGTGAATTAGCCATAAATAGAATTGTCTTGAACCTAAAATCTTTTTATTGAGAAAAAAAAAAAAAAAGCAAAGTGGGTTCAACAGTATAAGTTGTCAATTATTGAGTAATTGTACCACATTAAATTAATTAAATTATAAGGAGTAGACAACTTGGTACACGCAACATGAATTTTTTTTTTTCTTTCTAATGGTAGAACACTTTACATTATTGGAATGAAGCACCAAATCAACTAACAGCTAAGATTTTTTTTTTTTTTTTTCGGCTGAAACGTAAAAAAGTCTTTCAAAGAGAGATAAGGTTTACTATAATGTAATTGTCGACATAATAATAGATGCTTATTGGAAATAGGGGACTCATCTGTCATCAGCTGAATAAATTAATCCACTGAATGGGGATTATAAGAAACACAAGAGTCAAGTGAAACTTGATTATGTCCAACCTACTAATCTTATTGTGAAAAATGTCAAAAAGCACAATATTTATTTCTAAAGAAATATCCACTTGAAAAACGTATATTATATGCATATATATATATATATATGTAACTTCTTGACGCTTTCTTGTCTTTTGGGTTTGGACAAACTCGTCTTCTGTCTTATGCATGCGGTACAAAGAACATAACAAATTCTTGTCTTTTGACCCAAAAAATGCCGGCAAAGTGAAAAAAAAAAATGTAAAATTTTCTTTTGTGAAGTTTCCTTTCGGGGTGACAATTGAAAAAAAAAAAAAAAGGCAAGTTTATTAGCCCTCATTTTGTAAGTCTCTAGGAGGAGTTCAATCCTGATTTTTGTTCCTGTGTTGGAGGGCAACTTCATTAAATTTCCAATTTTTGATTTAAAAAAAAACTTGGTCGAAAATGTCTTAGAAAAGAAAAAGTTGTTGGAGAATGACCTTTGGATTAAAATTGCATAACAACCTTAGAGTGTAAATCACCAATAGCAATTTTTTTTTAAGGGACCAACTGCACTTTTGCATCCAACCAATTGTATACTAATTGAATTATTATTTTTGAGAATTATAATAAATGTCACTTTTTCAAAACTTATTAAATTAAATAACAAGTTTTAAAAATTTGTAGTAAATAGCAGTACATAGAAAATTTATTCGGTAAAAATATTTTTACTTATTTATTTATTATGAGTAAAAAAAGTTTTTTACTGGTAAATTTTCTTTTTATTGTTATTTTATACAAATATTTTCAAAACCTGATATCTGCTTCAAAAAGTTTCAAAATCTGACCCTCATTCTCCCAATTTCTTTTTCCTTTCCAATTAAATTAAGTTAAATTTTAATATTGATGGGTTCAAAATGAGAGTGTGAACATAGTTTAGGCCCTCAGGCTTGCTTTAGGGGTTCAATATTCATGTACAAAATGACTATTTTGCCATTTCTATTATTGTCTTTAACAGAAAATGTCAAAAGACGATCAATTTTTTTTCTTTTCCAAGTTTATGAAAGTATAAGAACTAACAAAAATTGGAAAAAAAAAAAAAAGGACATATATTGTGGAGAGGGCGGCAGCATTTTTGGGAGGATTTGGGCACAAATATTGGAGATTAAACTAAAATTTGTTGAAAATGCGTCTCATTCCAACAGTATCTGTGCAGAACTCAAGTCCATTGTATGGTTATTGCACCACAATAGAAAATAGGAAAGAGTAGAGAGCTTGGTGGATGTGACATGATTTGAATGAAGCACCAAGCCATTGTACCAAAGGCGCTCATAAGATGAATTCTACCACAAGGAAAGATATCAATTTTCATGTTGTCATATCGTAATATTTTTATCAAGTTTTGTTAATCCATCGTATTTTTCTTAATCCAATATAATTCTTATGATGTTTTATCAGTAGGGCATTTTTTTGTTTCCCTTAATCGTAATCGCTGTTATAACCATAGAGTACTTATCAATAATAGGTGGCTCATCTCTTAAGCTGAAGAAATCAAACCACTGAATGGGGATTATGTTGTAGGAGACATAAGAGTCAAATGAAACCTTTTATTTCTTTTTTTTTTTTTTTTGTTAAAAAGAAAAAATGGCACAACCAAAGAGTCAAATGAAACTCACCTACTCATCTTATAGTGAAAAATGTCAAAAAGCACAATCTTCATTTCTAAAGAAATACACACTTCAAAAGGATGTTTGTAGGTTCTCGCCTGCTTTCTTGCCTTTTGGGCTTTGAAAAAACTCACCTTCTGTCTGGTGAGTGAAATACAAAGAACAGTAGCAATTTTCTGGGATCACAAATTTTGACCCTAAAATTGTTTGGCAAAAGATGCTATATGAAACACACTTGATGAAAATGATTCGAGGAGTGCTAACGAAATTCTCTCTCCTTTTTTTACACTCTTTAATTATTGTCTGATAGACAGGCGAAATCTACTAATATTATAAATCATTATTTAAAAAGAAAATAAAATATTAGATTTACATGAAAGATAGTATAAAAGAAAGTAAGAAAGAGAGTACAGTTGGCACTTTTCAAGTTGCTTTTATTAAGTTACAAAAAAAAGACTTTTACGAAGTTTCCTTCTTCTGGCTTTTGGGGAAAAAAAAAAAGAAAAAAGAAAAGAAAAGAGTAGGTTTATTATGTGTAGGACAAATTTTGACCTCTAAAAAAACTTGTCCAAACATGTCTCCCAAAAAAAAGAAGATGGAAAATAACCTTTGGATATCATTATCTATAAAATGGGGCAAGGAGATTAATTGGGAACTGGCACTTTGGATGGTAGTAATTCAAAGAATTTTGTCCTGTCTCTTATTCGTCTCAACTTTTTTACAATACTATAGTTGCCTAAGGCGATCGAAAATGCATTTGTGATTATAAAATATAGTACCAATTAATTTTTAATTTAAATTTTGTAAAAAAAAAATCCTGTGACAAAATTGATTGGAACTATATCACTGAGTTCACACACACTCTATTACAATTTTTCCTATTTAATTATATATATCTACACAAAATTTAAAGCCTGCGCAGCTCTTTGGTTTATGGGTATTTGATAGATCTTTTTGAGACTTGGTTCAAGCTCTTGTTGATGTTTTCAATTAAAAAATTCCAAATTTTCACATTATCTTTTTGTTTTTAAATAATTTAAACCAAAGTTAAACCTTCTGTTTTAAACCATAAAATTTTAAACCATCACATTTTAAACAAGCGAGCCGAACAGACACTTAGTCTTTTGTGACAAAAAAGAAAGTCACAATACTTCTTTCCTGGACAGCTCCCTATTTTATATTTGATATTCATTTGTACATCAGGAACTGCGTCATTGCCAAGTTCATAATAATAATAGGGATAATAATATTTAGAATAAGAACAAGAATAATAAGAATTACGACATTGCTTTTGTTCTTTTTTTCTTTTTGTTTTTGCTGGAAAATTTAAAGGGGTCATAAAAGGGAAGCTCTACATTTATGAATAAAGTCAAGATCTTATCTTCTGGAAGCTAATTTCATTAATTGGTCAAATGTTCAAAGGCATATACTTCAATTCCAAATTAAATTAACTGAGAAATCATATTAAAAGCTGTATTAAAGGAAAAACGAACATGATAAACAATGACTTCACGGAAAAAGTCATGTTCATAGAATTAGGCCTATTGGCTTTCTCAAACTAGAACATCGTGCCCTGTTATCCAAGTAACAAAACCTTGTACCTGCTTCACATTAAATTTTTGGATTCATACGTGTCATGTTTTCATTGCCAACCTTCAAATGTCTAAAAATAAAACACCACTTTTAGCCTTTACTGCTGGAATCAACAACTTTTTTGGATTTATGAATAAAAAATTCAAGCAAACAGCACATGACTGCTTAGCTTGTTACCTTCATATTTCTAGACTATATTTAAGTCAACCCCAGTCAAGTTCATAACAAAAATTTGATTCTTTGAAAATAAACCTCCTTTTTTTCCTGGGTGATCTCAGGACATGAATGTACAGCTCTTATGTTTGTATGTTAAAATAACGAATTTATTCTTGAGTTATTTAATTTCAACTCAGGAAAAAAAAAAAAAAAAGTTGCAGCGTAGATTATAATGTATTTGGTTTTTGGTCCATATACAAATCAGAGTAAGAAGTTTTAGGATAATGATGAATTTGATTTCTTTAATCCATTTGAGCATTGTTTGCCAATCCAAATCTCAGGAAAGAAATTCTTGTCATTTGTTTACACAAAAACACTGATACAAACAAATTGATTCGTATCATGTCATAGAAAAATAAACATTTTGGTGGCACAACAAGATAATATATTTTTTATTTAATATATTTTTGACATTAGGGGTGTGAGAGATACAATTACAATTGATTTAAAACACTATAACATGTATGATCTTTACATTGTTTGAGTTCAAACTTATGCTCCAAACACCATATACATCTACAACTGCTCGTTACAAGGTAAAAAAAAAATGTTTCTAAGAAAGGGAAAGAATGTTATGGCTGAAAACTATTTAGGCCTCATCGTCTTTTTGGAAGTGATCTGGGTGACCCTTCAAAGAGATCCAAAAGTAAGCTCTCCAAATCATCAGCAGTGTACTTGATATGCCTCTCGTCATCGGAGTTTCTCCCGGTGAAGTTTCGGTATGCGAGGATCACCTTCTGCGAGATTGAGATCTGAAGATCTTCCTTGAGTTGGGGATCTAGGACACGCCAGCCTGTTATAAAAGGAAAAAGAAACTTAAGTCTCACATCATTTAAATATAACCGTAAATAACTTATAATAACATTAAATCAGCCTATTTAGCAGGTTGAGATAACTAAAGTCCAAGCCTTTAGAAAGTACAATTTTTGATACCTGTCTGGTTTCTGTACACCTCTTCGAAGGCAATGCTAAAGCTCCTACACCTTTCCTTGAAAGTGGCCCTTGGAAGGGCGTGGCCATCGTGTGATCTAAGCAAGGAAAGAGCACAACTCCAAGATATTCTAACATAGCCTGTTGCCTGTTGCTGAACCCTGGCAATGTGCTCTCGAATCCAAGCGTCTCCGAAGAAGGGCCTGAGTTTCGAGCCCTTCACTTTCTGGACAATGTAATTGATGTTGTTCATCAAGAACACAAGCTGCAAGGCACCATCCCTGTACAATCTGGACCTGTTGTTAAGGTTGGATTCAAGAATTGACGTGATGGTTCGAAAGTGGTGAGCCGCGGGACAAGAAGTCAACTCCTCGAAAATCGATTTGGAGTCTCCTTCTTCTTGATAATCTTCTTGTTCTTGTCCTTGATCTTGATCCTTGAGAAGGACATTGAGTGTCTCAACATATTCAGCAAGGGTCTTGGTGTAGTTCATGACATATGTTGTTAGAGGGTGAATGCCGCCTCCCGGAAAAGGTGTGGTCGACGTGTTGGAGGCGATTGCGCGTCTGAATTCCACCAATGTCGCTCTTGAGCAATCCCCTAGCTTCCCTAAGAGCTCATGGAACTCGATTCGTACATAACACCCCGCGTCCTCTAACAAAAAATTGTCTATGTCAAGGAGAAGATCCGCCACAACCTCATACATGTCGAGCAATCGGATCAGCTTTTCGGGCAGATGATCTCCCATTGCCACGGCTTCACCAAAATTCAATAGGTACACCATTGAAGCCTTTGATATTTCAACAAAGCAGCAGTGGCTAAGGGATCCGAGTTCCCCTAATATTTGATCACAAAGGCGCTTTTCGCTCGGTAGGTAGACCCGAATGATGATCTTCATGATCCAATTCCATTTCTTGATCTCATAATTCAATATTTTCCAATCCATTATGAGCACATCCTCGATGCTAAATGTGTCCATTTCTAAACTAGTCCAGTACTCATCCAAGGCTTCTTTCCTCGCCTTCACAAAAGCCTGACAAAATTCCTGACCGTAGTCCGAAGCAAACATCATCTTCGAAATGGACTTGAGGTGAGGAACCGCATCCGGATGGATCAAGCTGACGAGATGGTCTGCGGGTTCAACTTCAGCGGCGCTGTCTCTTTGGGAGGCTTCCTCCTGCGGTGATGTTTCCTCTTCGGCCGAAGCAAAGGACTCATCGTACACGACATCTGATCCACTGGACCGAAAGGACATGTACTCGGGCTCAAAGTACTGCTTGTGGTGTTCGAGAATGAGGACGAGCTCTTCTTCAAGCCTTGACATTGCTGTCTGAAGAAGGCTTTCAGCTCTTCGAAGAAGTCGTATTGGCTTCCCAAACTCGTCTTCTGGTGGCAAGTTTTTAAGGCCTTCCATCAAGGAGAGGATTTCATCAATGACTTTAAAGCGCTTGGAGGCTTCACCAGGCCCAGAGTCCCAAACCATAGGTGGATTCGACATCCAAACCACGGCACTTTCCTCTGCATATTTCAAGCGCTGCTCGAGAAGCGAGAATTCCTCGCCTTTGGCTTCGGTGATCGCGGCCATGGCAGTCAAGTGGGAGTCAAGATCGGTGAAGATCTTTTTCATGTCCTCTGGGAGGTAATTACAAGCCACTAATGCCTTGGTTAAGTGAAAAGCTGCAGCCATAATGTGCTTTTTTCCTTCTTGGGTTTCGATGGCGGATTTTCCTTCTTGGGTTTGGATGGCAGATTGAAAATCTTCCATTCAAGAAAAAAACAGTAAGAGCAAAAAAAGAATCAATACGAAACAGATCAAGGACTCAAGTGAATTGCTAAACTAAAAACCGGACAAAACCCGAAATTCTTTTCTGAATTCCTATTCAGAAGAAGAAGTTGAATTCAACTAAACAAGCTTCCCTGTCAAGAAAGAAAAGCATACTTGGAAGGAAAACTAACAAGAAAGGGGTTCTTTCAAGACTTTGTTTTAGTCCCAAATAACACCAAAAGACCAAGACTTGAAGCAGGGAAAACAAAAAAAAGGGAAAAGAAATTGGTTCAAACAAAACTCAGGAATGAATGAAACTAAGACACGATAAAACATCAAGAATAATATCTTAGAACTGAAGCTTCCTTAAGCAAAAACAATAAACCGTTTTTCTCTGTTTCTATCTCTTCATTTCCCTTGTGCCCTTTTTTTCCTATACTCTGATTACTGCAATACAGAGGGACTTAAAAAAAAAAAAAAAAACCAAACTTTAGCTTGATCAAACTAACACAAACCCCAAAAACTCAAAAACTCAGATGAGGAATTTTGCAAAAGAAACAGAAGAAACAAGTTATGGTAAATCACTCAATCTACAACAAAAACAGGAGTACTTGTAAGACCACGACGTGGTACAAACCTGTACCAAAGGAAATGAAAACCAATAAGAGAGAGATTGTTTTAAGTGAGAGAAAAATCTTATCAGATATTTAAGCGAAACGTGAATAACGCGTTTCCTCTGATCAGATAAATATTTTCCAAGAAAGAAAGGGACGGGGAAAAAAAACAAAAAACAAAAAACAAAAACAAAAAAACAGGGAAATAAAGAGGAGAGAGTGTAACGTGAAAGCAGAAAAATCAAATAGCTGAAAAATAAGTGGGTGGGTGGACCTGAAGTTTCGTGGGGTTGTGAAAGTCTCTGCAGATTAAAAATATTCTCCCTATTTTTGCCATACATTTGAGTTTTGACTTATAGCATTCAGTATTCATCAAGCAAAAAAAATTGTTCATCAAGCAAAAAAAAAAATTGTATGTGTGATGTATTCATATTGCATGTATTTTGTATAGATTGATACTCATAATGTTTGTGACTCGGTATTTTTAATATACCTTAAAGTCGAGACCATATAGGCACAAAATTACACAACTTTTGCTTTATAAAAATTTTAACCATGCCCTATCAAATTAAAGTCTTTATCTTTCCTTCTTATATGTTGTTTGATTTGCTTAGGATAGATGCCAAAAAAATATATGATATTTTGTATTTGACATATTAATAAATAAATAAGATTATAATTTCCATTACATTTGTGTGCATCTATTTTAAATACTTTTAAATATCATTAAAATTTCATAATTATTTACGTGGCCTTAAATATTATATATCAATGTTATATACATGAGGATAGAATTTAAACATGATAATTAAAATAGATGTAGTTAACTATTCAGTTAAAGTATTAAATCTTTAATTGAGCGTTATTGGTATAGGTCATTTCCATGACAAATTGAGTGGTCTTATCCAAACTATTAACGTAAGAAGTCATTAAATAAGTGCACTATGTACGATGTGATTATGTAGAGAATTGGAATATGATGTGATATAAACAACTAAATACTATCCATTAAAATATAGCAAGTTCTAATCATTGACCGATGGTCATATATAGAAGATCTTAATATTGAGTTATTAGCAAATTCCTATTTGTAGAATTATAGCTTTTGATTTACTCAGTACAGAGAATGCTAATCCTGTCCCTTGGTTTTTGGAGGCATAATGAGGAAAGCAGCTAGGGAAGTTAATATTACAAGATGGAATCTATTTCATCTTTATCAATAAGTAGATAAATAATTCTCTTGAGTATTAATTTGAGACTTGAATAGTATAAGCACTCAAATTCATGATAAAGTTCATGAAATTATTATTCATTATAAAATCAATAATATTCAAGGATAAAGATGTAATTAGTGAGATTAATGGCCATCCACCTAGCTCTGGTTATGAGTTATTAACTGAAGATTAATTTATATACAATGACTGTATCAAATGAATAACTCTAAATATGTGTAATTATATAAAAGAGTGTAGTTCAAAGTTTTTAATGAATTAACTCTAGAACTAATAAAAAGAGATATATTAATTAAAGAGTTTAATTAATATATTGTTTTTATTAGAAGCTTAAAATTAAGGGTCTATTAGTTCCCTGCTATTCTTGTAAACATTGTTTGGATGAGTGAAATTATCAGTTTAATTAATTAGTTTAACATTATAAAATTCTAATTAAATGTCATTCAAAATAGATTAATTATAAATTAAATTATAATTTTTAAATAATGAGATTATGTAATATTAATAATTAATTTTGGAAGATATGATACGGGTGGGACCCATTTGGTGTAGCGCATGCATGGCATAAGGAGATTCCCCTGTCTGATTTAGGATTGCTTTTAGAACTGCTAAAAGCACTTTGCACAAAAAGGTGCACTATAATGTTTAGTAAAAGCTTACAAAATAACTTTGTGAAAAACAAATCACTTTTTAAGTTGTTTGAATAAGTTAGAAATTGTAGGTATTACTTTTTGTTTTTGCTTTGCTTTAAGCAAAAGCGGGTCCTTATCTTGAAAGTACATCAATTCTAAATTGGGCTCTTCGGTGCCATGCAAGCTTGTCCTCCAAGTTTCATGCTTCTAAACATTCAAAAGTTTTCTAATTTTTAAAAATAAGACTTTTTCAAACTATGAGTTTGAATTTTGGAGACAAAAACAAGTTAGGTAAAAAGCAATTTCTCTCTCTCTCTACACTATTAAGATTGGCGCCACACACAGGAGATTGGCGCCACACACAGAAGAGGTCCCTGTGAGTGGTGCTATCACAATCAAAAAAGAAGAAAGAATATTTTTCTTTATAATTAAATATATGATATTTAATTTAAAAGAAAAAATAAAGCTTTTAAAATCAATTAGGATCTCACTCTATAAATAAAAAAAGTCCTCTATTGTTTTATGCACTAGTTGTGAGTCTTATTTTAGACTGCATAAACTTTGCCAACACCTAGAGTAGGCATTTTTCTAGTGAGATAAAAGAGACGAATAGTTCTTCTATTTCTAGTCCTGTTTTGCTTATGCATCGAGACTTATGGGAGAGAAAAATGAGTAGAGTGATCCAACAAAAAACCTAATTTCTTCTACGCTCATACATACCACTTGGACGATGACTAGATAAGAAAAACTACGGTTTCATGGATAACATTGTTCGTAGCAGTTTTTGAACTAATCATAGCAATTGGGGTAAACGTTACATATACACATATATATTTATGAGATATATATATTTATTAGGTGTTGAATTAATATAATGTGTAGTGATGTGTTTTTAGAGTTTTATAAAAATTTTTATTATATACAATCCTCTCATTTTACTATTTTTTTTGTCCAAAAACTGTTTTAGAAAACCAACAGATTTAAAGGCCGTTGGCAGCTCAAAATTATACATTACTACAAAAGTAAACATGAGGAATGTTGAAAAAGTATATCATGCATCACCATATATGTATATGGCAATAATAATCTATTTTTTAATAGAATAATTATCTATTTTTAAGTAATCATGTGTAAAAGTTTGTCTTGAAGTCTCATTTTTCTATCTCATGGTTGTCATCTTATATTAAATTTTGACACTTGATTTAATTACTTAAGTATTTTATTTAGTATTTGTTTTATGTAGTCAAGTTTTAAAATGAGATTACATAACAAATTAGAATTGAAAAGTGAACAAATAAGACATGAAAATGGAATAACAAGATTGTAACATTATATTTAACTAGTGCGTTGTAAATAAATTTCTAATTGTATATTTACAGAATCATTATTCTATACAACGACGGAGACGGGTCTCGGGCCCTTAGCTTTTTTTTAAAATAGTAGTTTTAATTTTAATATAACAAATATCTGTATAAATTAGACTTAACTTTCTCTTAAATTAATATTCTCTACATTTTATTTGGCCAACTATTTAGATTTTAAAAAATAAAATATTCAATTTTATTAAGTCTATAACCATTAGTATAATCTTGATAAAAAACATTTGGCCTCTTACTAATAAATTTTGGCTCTGTCACAAGTTCTATACAATAAAGACACGTCTGACTCACCTTTTGAAATTTTAAATTTTACCCATAAAACTTTCTTAAAAAATTAAATTTTGTTTTGTACATCCTCACTCATATTTGATATATATAACTATATTTCTATTCAATAAAATATCATCTCTAATTTCTTATAACCCTGGGGAAAAATTATGATTTTGTCATAGAAAATAATGTATATTTCTTTTTTTGGTAGGAGAAAATAAATGTATGTTACACAATCTATGTTTACATTTTACATGTAGGCAAGTACTTCTGTCTATTTTTATTCACTAACTTTGATTGGTACCGTGATACGTTTAACGTGGTAAAACTGAAAATTTCTGCAATAGAAGAGCCACCTTTTTACTGCTTGTTTTTATAATTTTCAACGGCTCATCTATAAATAGGAGCAATTTTATTTCACGCACTTTAAGTTTTTATTGTGAACACTTATAAATAAAACGGTTAAAAACTTGATATAATACTGAAAAGTATGTTTGAATCAAATCAATGTTGTTACAATAGTCTCTCACAAAATTTAAAGTATAGTAGTTTTGTTAGCTGAAATCTCAAGTTCAAAACATGTTTTCAAACGCAAACTAAATCAACAGTTTCTACCAACGGTAGAAGCATCAATTCATGAGCAAAAATTTTCCGTGAAAATCTAAACAACTTATGTCCATTTGAGAGAGTGATTTGAATTATTTTTTATGATATGATCCATATTTTGGTTTTAATTTTATAAAAAGAATACTATAGTAAAATTAATTAAATTATAAAAAATAATTGAAACCACGTTTGTCGGAACGCACTTGTTCATAGACTTCTTTTACATAGTTCGGCTTTGACCAATTTGGCGAAGTAGCTGAAGTTTCTTTTGCTTCTGCTTTAGGATTTACCTTCCCTGGTATCTTTGACATTATTTTCAACTTCAAAGTTGCGATTGCAAGGCAAATGAATTGGTCAACTAAAATAAACAAATAACATCAAAGCAGCTGTAGTCAAGAAAGTTGAATCAAATCCAATTAATTCTTTCTTTTTTTTTTTGGTTCACTGTTGTTTTGCTTTTTCCACTGCTAGTTAAAATATGTTAAATCTATTTACCAAAAAAAAAATATGTTAAATCTAAAAGTAATAATTGATAAGTTTTCTGAGTCGCTTTTAAAAAATAATAATAAATAAATAAAATACAAATGTTCATCTTCTTTTATTATGCATTATGGCGCTTTGTTTGGTTCCATTTTCTTATTAACTTCCAAATGCAATAATATTTTGTTCAAAGGCTTCTGAATACAGTTGCTGCTTTCACAATCAATAATCTTTTATCCCTATTGGAAGGAAAAGACCAAATATAATGAGAAAATCTAGTCTGGAATACAGCTAAGATAAATATCTATTCTATAATAACTTATATAGAAGTGAGAAAAAACTTACTCCAATCAATTTGTAAATTAATCCAATGGTCCAAAATTATTTATTTTTCAACTTTTAATATACAATGGCTTATATTAACCCACATGGCTTATACTTCTTTTGACACATCAAACCTTTTTTCTTAATATCTTTGTCTTTTCTTTTTTTCCTTTTTATGTTGATGAATATTGAGCTAAAATAGTTTTCATTTGACGCAATGAGTATTGTGCCAATATATACTTCACTCTTTAACTAATATATATATATATATATATATATATATATATATATATATATTTTGCTGAGTAGGGGGCACAAAGGCCCACTTCAACCAATAATATGAAGTATTAGAAATGTAGATAATTAAATTAGTAAATTCTTTTCCTTGTATGTCATCAACTATCATGTAGCTTTTTTTTTTTTTTTTTGGTAGATAAATCCTCCAATTGGTGAAAAACAATTTATTAGAAATAGTCGAAATAGGTCAAAGTACAACCAAAGGTCCAAGGATCAAGAACAGGGTCTACAAATGGATTCCGAAAACCTAACAAGGTCTACGAATGGATTCTAAAAACCTACTTAGAAATACGTGATCCAATCGATGGAGCGAAATAGATCTTTACCTCTAAACATATCAACTGTCACAACGACCATAGAAAAAAGCCATATCTTAAACCTAACTCGACTCAGGAACCACCAACAAACCAATAGGTATGGGGACACCATCCTCTAAACCCGAAACTACCCATAGAAACAAAAAAGCAACAAACACAACCAAGTGAGCTGATGGGGAAACCACTGCCCTTATTACAACAGACCTAATACATAGAAACAACAAAAAACACGAAACTAGGATGCTGCCACCACCTCAATCTACGGATCTGAAGTCCCTCAACGCCAGTCATCCAGAAGCATTAGCTATGCAACTCTAGCCACTTGCCTACCGGAAAGCTCCCATGGCCCCTTTTCGGTAGACCCCATAGCAAGACCTGAATTATCGCCACCCACCCTCTCCCAACAGTACAAACCTGCCCCCAACTAAGGGAAGGCCCCTCAATGCTGGTGTGAGGCAAACGATGACCTCTCCTGCTCCACCCACAACAAACCCAAGTTGTCAAGCCAACCCCTTCACCCAACCACCCCAGCTCGATCCCGAAGGAGATCCAAGCCACCCACGACCTCCACGGATGGCGGCTCCTCCTTTCTACGCATTCTAGAGACCAAATTGGTGGCAAAGTTCATCTCCTTCCTAGCTTCACGCTCGACCTCCAACCCAAACCAAGCTTTTTTCCCCTGGCCCTAGAATCACGATGATCGGCCGACGACAACCCTTTGGCCAAAGATTGGAGGCCAGTAGACTGACGACGCCCTAGTCCGCTAGCCCCAACGCACACTCTCTCTTTACCGTTCCTTCTCTCTCTCTCTCTAAAAAGTCAGCCTCGTTAATTTATCATGTAGCTTATGTTGTTAGTTATAGACATGAAGTATTTACAACCATAATTTATTTCTCTGTAGGAATATATATATATATTTCCTATTATTTATTATTTTTCAAGAGAAAAACTTAAAAATTTATCCCTTAAAGAATTAAATATAATTCATTTATCTTGTTCAAAAAGTTAAAAAAAAAAAAGAGATTACATATAATATTATTTCCATCTAAAAAAATTAGTAAATATATTTTTCTATCTAACAAAATGGATTATAAAAAAAATAATTATAATATAATGACAAGAGAGTACCATCAGAAGTAGGGAAAAAAAAATCCCAACTAGATGTCTACCTAATTTGTATCTCCTCCCGTACCAACTCTTCTAACATGCTATTAAAAATAACAAAAAAAAAATGTATAACATATCCATCGAAAGGCAAATAGCACAAACGAAAACTAGAAAGCCAATAAACGAAAAACAAAAAATACTCTTAAAAATGTGGATTAAAAGACATCTTGAAGATATACTATTAGTATATATATAATTTTATTATTTTGCTTCAAAGTAAAAAACAAAAAAAGATATAAATATTATGGTTATATAGATTATTACATAATAATAATTAACACTAATATTATTTTAATTCTAATCATAAAAATGTTAAAAACTGTGAGATTATGTACATAATTACACGCACGTAAGTCTGTCGGACGTACGTCAAAACAAGTATATTTATAAGTAACATCCCACGTACTAAAGGGAATAAGAGAGAGAGAGAACCCAGAAGAGTAGAGGGAAAATTTGAACCACCAAAAGTTCTGGGGTAGGCCGCCACACCTTTACCAGTTCTACTTTATCCTTCCACCAAGGATTAAAATTCCGTAGCCTCAATTGAACCTATTTGGTATCGCGGACTGTGTGGCACGCAGGTGATATTGGGGCGAAGGCGTGAGTAGAATAGTATAGCCCAGTTCTACTCCTCGATGGTCCTCGAGTTGCCGAAAGTGTTAAAAGGGCTCGGAGCATGACGGGCACCACCTGATTCCTTTTTTTTTTTTTTCTTGGGCAAAGAAAAAAAACAAAGGGAAAATTTGAAAGAATTTGCAAAAAGAAGAAAAAGAAACATAAAAGTTTAGTAAGTTTTGTACATCACGGATTTCAACTACATTTGGGTATAGTACATGAGATTCCATTCGACTTGTTACTGTTTTCTTCTTTCCAATGGTAGATTAAAAAATTCTCTAAAAAAATTTGGGATTTTTAAGTAATAAATTTCCATTTGACCAATTACTCTTCCCTTAAGGTACTGCGAAATTCATCACATTTGGTCAATCTTGACTTGAATATTACTTGGAATTAAAATTCTATTTTATGTGGCCACCCTCAAGAGAGAGAATAAAAAACGTGTAAAATCTTTCTTGTCATCGGTAAAATTCTTGAAATTTTGTTTCAACACTTCTAGTTGAAAAGCAATAATAGATCTAATGGTTTATCGAGAGCGTGTGAAAGATAAAAAAATAAACATATAAAACATTTATAATTATTGGTAAAATGAAACTCTTGAATACTGCAGTAGTAACTCTGTTTATGGTGTACGATTTAAAACTGTTAGATCTAATATATTAATTTTTTTAAAATCTAATGACTGAAAAGCATATACCCATCGATCGGTATCTTTTTTAATTCCCGTCAAGGAAATTGCCTATAATGAAAGTAAAAACAATTACAAAACTTGGTTTTGTCACTTTCTTATCTATCCATTGAGTTCATGATGGGGTAAGAAGACTCTGTCTCAAAAATCCAAGTCCTCACACGTTGTCATCTATCGAATCAATGTGTTGCTTACAATGGTTGACATGATGGCCCCATATGAGAGTTGGCTTGTGCCCATTAAGGAGTGCTCGATTTGTTCTAATCATTTTACAGTTTCAGACGAATTCAAATTGTCTATCTAATTTTTCTTGTCTTAAATAATGTTTTATTCGCATTTTGCCAAATTGTTAGGAAACAAGCATGAAAAAGTCGATTAAGGATACTTTAAATTTCTCAAATGATTTGACATGGTTTTGTTAGTTAGATATCATTTAAGAACCAAAAGTGACATAAAATATTAGTTCAATTAGTCTTGATCTTATAGTCAATGATCTCAAGGTCCTGAGGCCACTTCTAGCATGTGCGTGAAGCAACCTGGCTTACAAGACCACTTGTGCTCTCCATATGTGATCAATGAAGAGAGTGTCTGAAAATCAAATTAAAACCTAAGTACTATGACATGTAAAAGACCTGGATTTTCCTTCAAAAGATTCCAAAATTTTTTATCACGCAAAGGCACTCAATTATATTGATACCTCTCGCATTCATTCAAGTTCTTAGTGAAGTCATCTTGAATAGTGGACGTTACTCTGATCTAAAAATTAAACAACTATAAAACTTTGATATGCTAACTCCTATATTGAACTTCTATTTCTTTTTCGTTACTAATTTGATTGAATTACACTTTAATCTTGCATAATTACTTGATATTGAAAAAACTAACAGTGATCAAAGGCTTCCATAGATCTAATTTCTTCGAATTAGACTAGCTAATCCTGTTTTTCTTTGACCGTAAATTCACCCGTTTATAGTTTTCCCCCAGGACAATTTCAAGACTAACAAATACTTAGGACTCAAAAGCATACTCCATGCAATAAAAAAATACTAACAAAAAAGCAAAGAAAGAAAGAAAAACATAAAAGAAAATATTAGGAAACGATCTATTTTTATATGGTTGATTGTGATAAAATTACAAGATCATATAACACTCAAGAAACATGCATTAAGCCATACTATAGCAGACAACATAGCGCTTTATGAGAGTGTTAAATCATGTTGTCTCGTTCAATATTTGTTTACTAGTTAGAAAGCGCGTTGCCAACGCACGAATGTAGTCGACTTGTTGGTTTTTTTATGCTATTTAGAAAGATAACAAGAAAAGTAAGTAAAGTCACATATAAGAAAAATTATTTTAAGAAATACATCATATTTGAGGGGAAAAAAAAACCTCATAAAAAAATCATATAAAAATATTGGTATGAGATATACATGTACAAAAATAATGATTGAGAGGGCCAAACGAAAAGGAAATGGTAAAGCATAAAAATATGAAAAAAAATTATTTTAACAAGCAAAATATAGAAAAAATGGTTTATATTTAATTTAAATATATTAAAGAATTGCGTAAAATAGTATTTAAGGACTTATTTGAAAAAATTTATTTTAACATAGCAATAAAGAAATAAATTTATAAAGGCGATTATTCGTATGTTTAGACGCAAAAGAAAGAAAATTAAAATGGAGAAACATTTGGAAAAAAAAATTAATGAGGACAATTGTGAAAAAAATCAATTTAATGGGATGTATTTAGAAATACATAAAATTTAAATAAAGGAAAAATTGAAAATAGCTACCGCTCATCACCATCGCCCATCACATCAAAAAGCCCATCACCAATTACCTAAAATCACGTGGAGCACTCAGCTCAGAAACCAAAAGGCCAAAAAACCAAAAAAAAAAAAAAAATGAAGGAAGCCACTTTCAACCACAACGTGGTCGTTTTGGCTGAAAAAGGTGAAAATAAACAGTGATGCTTTTTGATTCATTTTTATATAGAATAAACATATAATCACGTCTAAACTTTTGAAATTTGAATTTTACATAAAACTCTTTTTGGAGAAATTTTATTCCATCCAATATTATGAGAAATTATATATTCGTGTCTCGTAATGTAATTGAATTTACGATTATGTTCCTATCTAACAAAAAACTCTCTCATTTCTTTTACCCTTACTTGGAAAAAATGACTCTTTCACTGTTATAGAGAGGACAACAAGTGGGTGCACTTCTCTCGCCTCAAACCCTGCTCACGTTTTGCCTCTATTCCCACCCACCTTAGGACAAGATCAAAGTCGGGAATCTCCATCGGGCGCTATTTTATATCCTACTCATTTATCAATTAAAAGCAACAAAAACTCTTTCAACATTTAAAAACAAATTAAACTTTATTGATTACAAATATAAAATTCAGCAACATAGCTATTAATATCTCATGAAAACAAAGTAAAATCTCTTCACCATTTCATATTATAAAATACACATATATATTTATAAAAGGTGTATGTAATCAGATTAGGGGCTTTTTCACGCCCAACTAGACTTGGGGTTAATCCAACCTCATACTCATCCGTACGTAAATTATGTCGCCATACTAGGCCTACTAGAGGTACATAGCGGGACACTTTCAAATAAAAATATCATCCCTATTTATTTATTTATTTATATTTTATTAGGGCCGGTAATACAGGTTGCGATATGACGACACGACACGAATCTGACACGTTTTTTTGTGGGTTAGTATCAGAAAATTTGACCACAAGTCATTTTAGTGTCGACCCGAAACTAACTTGTCAAAAAACGGGTCGTGTTTGGGTCAACCCATCTGACACTAAAATGACCCGTTTCTGACCCGTATTTAATTAATTAACTTTTAATTTCATATAAAATATAAGCCCTAAAATATCAAACACTACCTTTCTTATCACTCATCTTCTTGTTGAAGTAGTATAAAACTCTTCTAATTTTACGTTTTTTTTAATATTATATATATTAATGTAAGCGGGTTATAGATAGGTTGCGGGTCACAATCGGGTTACGGGTCAAAAATAGGTCGCAGGTCATTATTTTTTGACATTGTGCATAAGGAAAGGGTTGGCACGGGTCGTGTTTGTGTTAACCTGTATCAAAACGAATCGTGTTAGGGTTGAGAATTTTCAACCCGTTTGTGTCACTAGTCGGGTTAGTGTCGACCTAATTTTGTAAAAATTAACTCCAACCTGACACTGACTTGACCCGTGAACCCGTTTTGCCACCCCTAATTTCATGAAGAAAGAATAAGAAATAAATAAATTTCAACTTTTTACGTTGCCCTACTAAATATTACCTTAAGAAGAAATAATATTTAAAGCATGTTTGACAAAATTAGTTTTAATCAAATTTTCAGTCAGGAACAGTGTAAAGCTCTCACATGCTATAGTAAAAAGAAAAGAGTTCTTATAGTATAAAATGCTCACATGCTACAGTACTTACAATTCTAACCACTATACCAAATACCCTATTAATAAAATAATAAATTAACAATCAAAATAGGACATCTTAAAAATTAGGGATCATGGTGAGATAGCAAGTAAAGCTCAAGGACTGTTAGCAAGATTGACCCTTGATAATAATATATCCTTGGCACATCGCATTCTTGTTTTGTAGTTGCTAGTTGATTTAGTTGTTCTCCTCCTCTAAGTCGATCCAACTCCTAGCCTGATTCAAAGCCTCCTAGATTGTCTACGAGTATTGGGAACAAGTATTGTCTTTAAACTAGGACTTGTGCAGAACTCCTTTCTTTAAGGCTTCTCTTGTTGTCCCATCCACCAAGTAGAAGATCTTTGAAATTGCTTTACTAAATTTCTTAATATAGGCTTGAAGAGTTTTGCCTTATCCCTAAACAATCGACCATAGCTCCTTGGCTGATTTGCCTGTCTTGATATGCATCAAGTAGGCTTTGATGAATGAAATAGCTAGCTTCTTGAAGCTATCGATGGTTTCGGCTGGAAGGTTACTAAACCACTTCAGCATTGGTCCTTTCAGGCTTTATGTGAATAGTTTGCACATCATCTTGTCAAGTATTAAGTTAGGGATGTTCATTGCACTAACCACGTATTTTTACTAGAAGAGGTGGTCTTTCGGATCTATAGTTCCATTGAATTAAGTGAACACAAGATTCCCATACTTCGGAAGAACGACTGAAGTAATTCTTCTTATGTAAGGAGTCTCACAGATATTCTTTGAAATGTCATCAAGTTCAGGGGTTTTGCTTGTCGCCTTTGTCAACTTTTGGTTGATCTTTTCTTCGACCAATTTAGTATTTTGTTCGAGCATATCACAAATCATCTATTTGATAGATTCTGTTGTCGGTAGCGTCAGAATAGGAGTGACTTTTGGCTGCTGCATAGCTTGATCGAGTCTCATGCTAGGCAACTCCATGGTTCCTGCCGCCTATGCTTCTATGCTCCACTGAGCTGTCACAGTCATTGTGATCGATGTAGTCGTTGAAATCATTGTAGCTGGAGTAGCCGTGACAGTTGCTAACAGAGTATTCAACTGTTGCATCTTGCTTATAGGGCTAAATACAAGCTGCCTAGTAGATTGTGGCATCTAAAACAACCATTGTATAGTTGAAGCGATCAGATACCCAGAGTTTGGGTAATAGTATGAATATACTAAGAGCAGGGAATTTTGGTAGCTAATTTGGCTTCTGACCGAATTTTTCTTGTTGCTGAGCTGCTCGAGCTTCCTATCTAGATCTTGAGAATGGGTTGCTTGTTCTTGAAGCAATTTCTTGAGCAATTCAACTTCGGTATCTAGAACTTCAAGCTACTTATCTCCTTGTGAAGTCACCTGCGCTCTTCGTTTTGCTCATTGCAAATGTTTTGATTGCTAATTTTGTCTACCGTTTTTGCTTGTGACTGGAGTTGCTAAGAATTCTCACACTGGTGATCTGAAGGCCCCACGGTGGGCACTAAATTGTAGACGTTAGATCTACAATTAAATTAAATCTGATTAGAATTATAAATGCTAATTTAATTTAAGGGGTTTGGCCCTCAAATCACCATTATTAGGTCTTAACAACTTTCATAAACACGATTAGTAAGCCAATTATAACATAATCATATCAATAAGACTAAAATAAAGAAATAAATGCAGGAAAATAAAGATACAAAACACCATATTTAGAATAGGTTACTCTGTAAATAAAGCTACGTCTAATGTTGTTCTTCACTATATGTCAAAATGTATACAAGATACAAAAGTTTGCGTTCAAATGAAAGAGAGAGAGTTTTGGGAATATTTCTACAGAGTTTTTGGTGTATGAGAGTTCAGATGCCTTTAATGATGTTCCTATCCTCTATTTATAGAGGTCTTCAACAAGGTTGTGGCTTTCAACAAGTTGAAAGAGTGGGCTTGATTATGCTTAAAATAATGGGGCACATGTCATCTCTATATTAGAAATATATTTCGGACCTCAACGCCACATTCTCCTTCATGGTTTAGTGGGCATCTTCCAATGTCTGTAGTCCAAATTCTTCCGATCGATTCCAACATACCCAAACTTAAACAGAATTAGAATGATAGACTATACACCAGTCGTGTAACGCCCCTAAGTGGGGGTTAACAGTTTTTATTGAATAAAATAAAGATTAGAAAATAAACACAAATCGTCAAAGTAATTTGCCCGGGACTTAAATGAAAACTCTTAAATTAAAATAAAAACATAATCAAATAAATAAACCACAGTTTAATGTAGCACCTTAAATTTTAATAATATACAACTGTCATCATCATCATTTCAACTCTCATCAAATCTTAATACAGTCACAGAAAGTAACAATAGATGCTTACATTATCATGAAGATCATTCTTTGCATTCAAAGCAATCTCAACGTAATATAGCTACATAGCTTCTCCAACTATTTTTCTTGTAGCCACCTCACACTTAATGAGTCCTGAAAAGATGAATATAACAGGGATGAGCGACAACATGCTCAGTAGGGAAAACCATTACTCACCTTAAGGTTTTATTCTTACCACATTAAACCTGCATGGTTAGTTAGTTTTCATCATATACCAGATTATGAGATTTATTATGATGATATTCCGTGGATACTATAGTTATTCATTACCAAGTTTCATACATATACATATATACAATATTCACATTCATCATTATTCCTAGGTATCCACATTACATAAAGTATTACTCAACTTATCGAAACCCAAATGGGCGTGCTTGGCCACCCTCCAAACATTCCGAGGGTATTCCGGTGAGGGGACATCAAGCCCCGAGTCCTCACCAAGTCGATTCCTGTACAGTGCGTTCTGGGACTTTCGACCCAAGGAAGCGTCATCACCTTCCCCCTATTTTACCTTTTAGGGTATTCGTGCCCAAGGACGTAACCGCCGCCCTCTTCACGTTTCACCATTTTCTCAATATTTAATCATCATTGAAAGAGTCAATCTTCCTAACCATGCTTCTCAATTTATAACAACATATATCATTTCATTATGTTCCTCGCTG
>CAMOHE010037975.1:2493-16616 GCA_946598075.1 Artocarpus hirsutus | reverse complement strand
TTTTTTTTCTTTTTTTTCTACACGGCATAATCTCTTTTTTTTTTTTTTGTTGTTAGGAAACGTAAAGTTCTTAACATATATATATAATATAATATAATATAAATATATTATAATATAAATAATAATATTAACATACGGTTATCTATATTATAATATTATATAATATAATAATGTAATATAATATAATTGTAATACAAAATTATTTATACACAACAATAATATTTACTCTATGACCTTAAAAATATTAATTTACATATTATTCTTTTAGGCATTTTGTATTATCTAACTTCTTAATGCCAATACAAAAAAAAAAAAAAAAAAATCACTACACATATAATTATCATGGCATCATTAATATTATAAAAATAAGAAAATATGCAACAACATTCATGTGATCATCAAGAATTTAACTTTAGAGCATACATAATTCTAGAGCATTATAAAGATTATAAATTTAGAGCAAGTTGAAAACTCTTAAAAAAAATAAATACTTTAAGCTTATTATCACTTTTGACATAAACATCCTGAGCACATCAATTCCACATGACCGTCACCTGTCATCATACTCAAAATAAGATGGTCAGTAACATTATATCATAAAGAAATTACTTAAAGTCGTTATATATCTATCATTAACTATTACATAAAAAATGGCGGGTGTTACATACGGTATCTAACTCAAGTTGCTTAACCCCCAAATTGAAGTTGGAAGAGTTGTTGTCGATGCCCAAAGTGTTCAACAACTTTCTAACTTAGACCGTTGAATAAGTCCTTGATGTGTTATAGAAGGTTGCACACCTAGAGGACAAGGTTGAAGTTGTACATCCTTTTCATGTAGAAATTTCAACAGCATCTTCCCTTTGTTCTCCTAAGTGTACTATAGAAGTTCGAACACTCGGAGAATGAGAGAAGACAACCAAAAAAGTACCACAAGGTGTGAGTGGAAATGAGCAACAAACACATAAAATTACAATCCTAAAGTGTCCAAACAGGACAATTTAAGAATCAATGAGCCACTCATCGATTCTCGAATGGGTCTAAGGTTATCTTAAGAATGAAATGCAATATATGATATGTAACAAACTCATACACACATACGACTCTTAATGATTGCAGACTATAACCTTAATTTTTATTACTTAAATATTAAAAAATAATTCTTCTTTTAATATTCTTGATTTTTACATGTCAAATTATATTTTTTTTTTCATGTAATAAATTTGTTATTATAAAATAAACACCTAATATCTATTTATTATTTTTATTTTTATACTTACTAAGATTACAATCAACATTATTAAAAACTTAATTTTAATTATTAAGATTATTGACTATTTAATTTTGTTTATTAAGATTATTAACTAATTAAGAATATTAATCATAAGCTTTATAACTATTACAAATTTTAATTAACATTAACATAAATAAATTAGACCAAATAAAAAATTAAAAAAATCACAAAATCTCATAACCAAAATTAACAAAATCACATTTCACAAATTACATAACTAAAATCACACCACATAAGCACATATTAAACAAAATCACATATCCCTTTATCAAAAATTCACAAAATAATAAAATCTTATAATTACATAATCACAAAATCCCAAAATCACATATTATATATCACAAAGTAATAAAATCACATATTCAATTAATCACATAATTATATATTAAACAAAATTCATATTCAATTACCATATAATTACTATCATATACAATTAACCACATAATTATACATATAATCACATTTTAAACTAATAAAATTATTAAGAAAAATAAAAAACCACAACTCATATTTAACCACCACTAAATGGGGTCATTACAAATGAGGACACAACGGCGGTGGATAGCAATGGCGGTAGAGATGATGGCGGTAGCGACAGAAACAACAGGAAAAAGAGAGAGAGAAGGAGAGAAGGGGTACGAGAAAGAGAGAGAGGCAAGAAGAGAGGAGGCAGAGCTAGGCAAGCCTATGCTAGATGGAGGATGTGGTAGCAGTCCTCGGGGAGCTCGTTGGAGCCCGTGGTAGGGCTGGTGGAACCAGTGAGAAAGAGAGAGATAAAGAGAGAAGGGGTACGGGAGGGAAAGGGAGAGAGAAAGAGAGGGGGCATGCTTGGTCTAGGCACGAGGTGGCAGCATTACTCGAAAGACTTGTTAAAGGCGGCAGCTAGAGGATGGAAAATTAGAGTAGAAAAGAAGGGGTGGCAAGGGAGGGAAAAGGAAGGAGAGAAAAATGGGGTGGCGGGGGTGGCTTGGGGTAATCAGAAATGAGGTAGGCGACAGTGAGGGGCTAATAGGAGGCGAAGTCAGAGGGAGGTAGAGAGAGAAGATCGGGTAGAGAGAGAGGTGAGAAAGTGATTAGGAAGACGTGTTTTGGATTATATGGTTGATGGTTGTCGTCGCTAAAAACACAAAAGTCATCACTAAAAATTATTCAACAACGTCATTCGAAATTGCCCTAATAAAATAATTATAAGCAACCACAATACTTTTAGCTACGACATTTATTGCCACTAAAAGTCCCAAAAAGATTGTCCACTACCCATTTTTGCCATGTAAAAAAATTTAACAAAAATTAAAATTGGACTTTTAGCGACGACATTGTTTTAGTGGATAACAACTGCTGTCAAGTTCCGGTGCAAGCTTCTAGTGCAAACATTTGGTGCTTCGTGTCAAACTTTTAGTGATGACATAAAGGTCTAATTTTGGTGCTACATCAGCTTCCTTCCCATAGATATTTCCTTAGACCATGTCGTCGCTAAAAAATTTTTAGTGACATACAAAGTCTTTGTGAAAAGTTGATAACTAAAGTCCTTTATTTAAAATTCATCAGTAAAGCCTTTAGTGACGAGATTTTGTCACTAAAACCTATGTTTCTTGTAGTGAATTAAACTCCCTTGAAAATTGTAAGAATATCTTCTCCTGAAGACAAAGATTCTTCTCCCAAAGTTTGCTGAGGAAATCTCAATGCCTTTCTACTTGTATGCCTATGGAAATTCTCCACATGATTCATGGTCGAACCAAGTTCTTATAGGCAACCAACCTTATCTTAAATTCAAATTGTTACAATAGATTTTGAAAACGCATATCTTCAAAACATGTGCGTGATATGGATAAGAGAAGCACTTCAATTAAATCTTATCCTTCTTTATCTGCTTTAAACACATGATTCTCTGGATCTCTAAATAGGAATCGAATCCTAATCTTTATCTATTTTGATTTTAATCCATCTCAAATTTAAGTCTTGTGATAAGACTTAATCCAGTTCAAATACGGATTGCTTAATCCAGTTCAAATACGGATTCCAATTTATTACCAAAATGAAAATCTTCTTCAAGTTTCTAGAATCTTCTCAATTTGTGATCTTCAATTTTATTTCACTTGAACTACAAGTTGCCACAATATGCTAATTAAAAACCTTAACGTTAACAACAAATAGGTGTTTTTATTTTTATTTTTTTTTTGGAGAACGTACTTTTAAATTCTCAATATTATTTTATCTAAACTACAAGTTGCCATAATATGCTAACTAAAAACCTTAATGTTAACAACAAATAGGTGTTTTTATTTCTATTTTTTTGGAGAACGTACTTTTAAATTCTCAATATCTATGTATTTTTCTCAACAGATTGGTAATAATATATTTTAAAAGAAAAAAAAAAGCGTAAAAAAAAAAGAAATTAACAATGCATTGCTTCTGAGAGCATTTCACATGCCACATGCTTAAAAAAAACTGTCACGCCCCAAAGTACGAGAAGAGACGTGGTAGGTTAATTAAGTTAATTAAATAGACATTTAATTAAAACATGAGTTTTAGAATAGAAATTAATTATGAAAAATGTGGTAACTTAAAAACCCTTTTTTAAACAAATATTTAAAATCATTAATTAAACAAACAGGAACATCAAAACAAACCATAGTAAATATTAAAATAATAAAGAAAGTATAAGAAATGCGAGTTGTGTCCCATTGACCCGCATCTTGTGTACACACATAGTACTGATAATATTAAAATTACAATCACAGTCTAAAATAAAAAGAGTAAGAATAAGAGATACATGCCTTTTTTCTATTTACAAGTAACCTACTTGGTTCTTCTACTGCTTGCAAGTCCGGTCAACAGACTCTTTTCCAAACCTAAGCTGAAATCCACCTAGAAGGGAAAAGGTTTTAAAGCAAATGAAATGTGAGCGAAAAGCTCAATAGAATTATAAATTTTAAAACATTTAATTTTGAAAGGAAAATTTCATAATACAAGAAGTAATTATAAAATAAACTTAAACAAATAAGTAGAATTTTATAAATTAATCTTACCAAAACTGTTTACTGGTTAACCAGAAAGAATAACATTTTCTTTTTCCTGGGCAAACCATATATGTAACACCACTGTAGTAGCCTAGTTGGGTTTCGGGACCTGCCCCCAAGGCCGTACGCTACACGACTCGATCTCTAATATGGTATCATGCCCTTATATATATATATATATATATATCTCCTCCTATAATTATTAAAAATCTCTATTTACCAAATACTTTCATTTACATTCATTATGGGGTTTACTATGAAAATCACCTCAGTCTACTGTTAATAAAACAGTCAGTGAAAACCCCCTTTTAAATCCTTATTGAAAACATTTGATAAAAATTCCTTTTTAAGGCCAAAATCATTTAAAAACTAGGTTACTAGATAAAGGGCTAGAAGTCCTCCCTCAATAGTCGTGCCGGTGTCCTACATCGTAAATCCTGGTTCGCTATACGTTAGCTCTGTGGAACCACAAACAACCTTACATGTGAAAACCGCATCTATCAGTATCTAACTTGAGATATCCTATGTTACTAAACTATCTCATGGTGTCCTAATGTGCCATATAAGTTTATAAAATCATTTTACAAAGTTGAAATCTCAATCTAGGTTTAAAATGGTGAAAACAGGTGAAAAAAACAAAACCCCACCAGACTTGGTCGGCTTGTCGGTTGCCCTGGTTCGACCGACCGAACTGTGTAGTTTGGCCTGTCGGAAGTCCAGGTCCAATCAGCTAAACTTTTCTAGGTTTGGCCTGCCGGTCGAATAAATCCAGCCTACCGAACCCTTGAATCTGGCCTGCCAAACATGAAGTTTGGCTTGCCGATCTAGAAAATTCTAAAAATTTCCAAGTACGGGTTCTCGACCTCCCAAGCCCAATTCTTTAATTTCAACTTGTTTTCTCAATTCCCAAGCATGGTTAATGATCATAGTTGATAGAAAAACATAGTAGATTACTTTTTAATACTTTAAAACAAGTTTTAAACAAAAATCTTGAAAAATTCTAAAAATAGAGAAAAATAAAAAATCTTGATTTAAATCTGTTTTTGATCGAACAAAGCTTAGATTCTAGTTATTCTAAGTTCCTCTAATCTAGATTCGGGGTTTTCTAAGCTCAAATAAGCTTAGATTTCATAATGCAAGAAAATTTGAAAAATTAAAAAGTTTTAAATTTTAAAAACTAACATTGGATTTGAGCTTCAAATCATGTTTGTGGTTGCTAAATCGCATTCCCAAGCTTTCAATCTAGCTGAGAAGCAAGGCTTGTGCTTGAATTTTTGAATAAAATGTGAGAGGGAAGAAAGAGAGAGAGACGGGTTGAGAGAATGAGAGTGAAGGAGAGAGAGACGAGAGAGTGAGTGAGAATGAGAGGGAGAGGGAGAGATAAATAAAGAGAGAAGGGACAGTTGGCTGTGATGGACAAAGGAACTCCATGCAACCGCACTTTGTTTTGTAGATACAATTCCCCAAGAACTCTTCTAGAACAAGTCAACCTGAACGGAATGAAATGAGCTGACTTCGTTAATCTGTTGATCTCGACCCAAATTGCATCATGCCTTTGTTTCGTTCTTGGCAACTCGGTTAGAAAATCCATCGTCACATGCTCCCATTTCCATCTTGGAATAGGAAGCAGCTGAAGCTGACCTACTGGCTTCTGATCTCAGCTTTCACCTGAAGACAAGTTGCACACTTGGTCACATATTCTCAGACATCTTTCTTCATTCCTCTCCACCAGTATTGTCTCTTCAGATCACGATACATCTTTGTGCTCCTCGAATGAATAGCAAATTGAGACTTATGGGCTTCATCCATTATGGCCTTTGTCACTTCCACAATGGCTGGAACTGCTAGGCGTTCCCTGAAGTACACCTATCCATCAGCATGTATTCTCCATTCTTCAAATTGCTCTCTGTTCTGAATCCGCGTCTAGATTTCCTAAAGGTGTTGATCTCGCCATTGATTTTGCTTCACCATCTGAACAAGAGTTGGGGTCGTCTCTATATGATACACCGAAACCTGATCGTAGTCTTCATGATATTGTAGCCTATACTCACTTACTGTTGCATCTCTTTTCCAATCTTCAAGAGCCAAACAAGCAAGAATTCCTGAAGACTTCTTGCTAAGCGCATCAGTGACTAGGCTGGCTTTCCCGGGGTGGTACTACAACGCAAAATCATAATCCTCCATGTATTCCATCCATCTTCGCTATCTCAAGTTTAGTTCCTTCTGGGTGAACAAATATCTCAAGCTCTTGTGGTCAGAGAAAATCTAGAATGTCACCCCGTATAAAAAACATCTCTAGATCTTCAGTGCGTGAATCACTACTACAAACTTCAAATCATGAGTAGGATAATTTTGCTCGTGTGGTCATAGCTATCTCGATCCATACGCCACCATGCATTTGTGTTGCATCAACACACACCCAAGTCCATGTTCTGACACATCTATATAAACCTCATACGGCTCGTCATTATTGGGGATAATCAATACTGGAGCTGAGGTCAACCAATTCTTCAATTCTTGAAAAGCGATCTCACATTCTTTATCCCACTCGAACCTGACATTTTTTCTAATCAATCTTGTCAAAAGTGTTGCTATCTTCAAAAAATCCTTCACAAATTTCCTATAATACCTTGCAAGTCCCAAGAAGCTATGAATTTCTGCTACGTTCCTCAGTCGTTCCTATTCCACTATGGCTTCAACCTTAGACGGATCCATTGAGATACCATGCTCGGTGATGACATGACCTAGAAATTTAACTTCTGTTAACCAAAACTCACACTTTTCTTTCTTAGCATACATTGGTGCTCCCGTAGGGTCTGAAGCACAACCTTGAGATGCTACTCTTGCTCCTCCCAAGTCTTAGAATAAACCAAGATATCATCGATAAACACGATCATGAACTGATCGAGATAGGGCCTGAATATCCTGTTCATTAAGTCCATGAAGGCTGTCGAAGCATTCATCAATCCAAACGGCATCACCAGAAACTCAAAGTACCCATATCGGGTCCTAAAAGTTGTTTTGGGGATGCCCTCTTCCTTAATCCTGAGCTGATGATATCCCAAACGCAAATCTATCTTTGAGAAATACCGCGAACCTTCCAATTGATCAAACAATTCATCAATCCTAGGCAGAGGATATTGTTTTTCACGGTGACTCGATTCAGCTGCCGATAATCTATACATAACCTAAGGGTCCCATCGTGCTTCTTAGCAAACAAAACTAGTGCTCCTCATGGTGATGTACTATTCTGGATGTATCCCTTATCAGCAATCTCCTGAAGCTGCTTTCTTAATTCCTTCATTTCTTCCGGCACCATTCGATAAGATGCTATAGAAATCAGTGCTGTTCTTGGAAGCAACTCAATACCAAATTTGATCTCTTAATGAGGTGGCAATCCTGGCAATTCGTCGGGGAAGACATCTTCAAATCGTCTACTACTAGGATCGCTATGTTTTTTCTCGAGGCACTAGACTCTCCTTCTAGGTTCATGAGGTGGGCATAGCAAGCTAAGTTCTTCCGCCCTCAAAGACATGTCTTTACGAGACACTCACTCATTAGCCGATCACCACCACCCTAGTAAGTGATCGTCGTCCCCTTATCGGATACTAGTATCACTTTCCTAAGCTGAAAGTCTACAACTATGTTGTATTTGGACAACCAGTCCATCCCTAGAATTACATCATATGAACTCATGGGGATTACAATATCACTTTTCAAAATCTCATCCCCAATCTTTATTTTACAAGCTATATAAATACATTTCACACATACCCAACCCAAGGGTGAAGCTGTAACTAGGGGTTCACAAAATTCTTCTATCTCTAATCCCAAGACATGTACAAAAGAGCTTGAAATGAGAGAATGAGTGGCACTAGTATTAAATAATACGTGTCCTATAGACTGGGAAACTAGAATCGTACCATCGACAACTACATTATTGGTCTGGGTATCCGAACTTCCTGATGTCATGGTGTGAACCTAAACTGGAGTTTTCCCTTTTCCTCTACCAACACTACTTGGTCCTGGATTAGTCGGCCGATATTGCTGTGAGGGAGGTGACTACACACTAGCTGTACTTGGCGCTAGACACTAAGGGGCATTGCGTTGGAAATTTTACGGTTGGTATCCTTGTGCTAGGTATGGTAGTTGTTGGGGAGAAAACTGATGGAATTGAAGCTGAGGGAACTACTGGGACAGAGGTAGGGTCTGAGGCTGAGGTTGGCGACTAGCTCCTTCTCTAGCCTGAAGTCTTAGGTGAGCACTCTTAATCAGGTAATTCCTCTTGATATGTCCCGGCTCCTGGCAATAGTGACAGTAGATCTGTAGGGGTTACTGCACCAGTTGCTAGATGAGCTACTACTACTGCTGTTCACACTACCATGTTTGTTCTTCCCCGGAGTTGGTCGACTACTGGTGCTCCTTTTGTTGCTCCTTTGTGGTCCTCCTAACGTCTTGGCTCAATCCTCATAGTATTGCAAATAGTCATTTTCCACAGATATAGCTACTGACACAAGCTCCCTAAAATTCTTGAGTCGTAGGGCAACCATCTGTCGTCGAATAAAAGCCTTTAGTTTATCTTGGAATTTGATGCACTTCTCATGCTCCAATGCCATTGCAGATGGAGCGAACCTAGCCAGCTCGTTAAACTTCACCTCATACTCCCAAACTGACATATCACCTTGCTACAATCTGTAAAACTCAGTCTCCTTTTGGTCTCTATATCCTTGCAGGAAGTATCGATCATAGAACAATTCCTCGAACCTATCCCAACTGATGTTACCATTGTTTTCCAAGCCCTTTGCTTGCTTCCACCAAGTATTGGCACCACCTTCGAACTTGTATGCTGCAAACTCCACACAATATTCCGCTAGCATGCCAAGAGTATCTAAGTGTTTCACGATCGAGTCTAACCAATACTCTACCACTTGAGGGTCCCCTTGTCCGTCGAAGGTCAGAATAGACGCACGTTGGAATTCCTTAAAGTATGCATGTCGATGACTAGCCTCGAAATCATCCGATGTCGCCCTGGCTGCCATCTGTTGGAATGCAGCAAACATGGCCCTCATCATGCCCCCATCATTTCCAAACTCGGTGTTAGCTGTCGAACTACATCTAGGTGCCATTCTTTCACTTCTGAAGCAAAATTTGGACTGTCAGTGGTATTCATTGTTGTACCTATATGTGCACAATTCTCAAGGTTCATAACCTTAAGCTCTGATACCATTCCGTCATGCCCTGAAGTATAGAAGGTGCCGTTGTAGGTTAATTAAGTTAATTAAATAGAGATTTAATTAAAACATGAGTTTTAGAATAGAAATTAATTATGAAAAATGTGGTAACTTAAAACCCTTTTTAAACAAATATTTAAAGTCGTTAATTAAACAAATAGGAACATCAAAACAAACCATAGTAAATATTAAAATAATAAAGAAAGTATAAAAAATGCAAGTTGGGTCCCACTGACCCGTATCTTATGCATACACATAGTACTGACAATATTAAATTACAACTACAGTCCAAAATAAAAAGAGTAAGATTAGGAGATACATGCCTTGTTTCTATTATACAGGCAACCTACTTGGTTCTTCTATTACTCACAAGTTCGGTCAACAGACTCTTCTCCAAACCTAAATTGAAATCCACCTAAAAGCGAAAAGGTTTTAAAACAAATGAAATGTGAGTGAAAGGCTCAGTAGGACTATAAATTTTAAAACATTTAATTTTGAAAGGAAAATTTCATAATACAAGAAGTAATTAGAAAATAAACTTAAACAAACAAATAAGTAGAATTTTATAAAATTAATCTGACCAAAACTATTTATTGGTTAACCAGAAAGAATAACATTTTCTTTTTCCTGGGCAAACCATATATGTAACACCACCATAGTGGCCTAGCTGGGTTTCGGGACTTGCCCCCAAGGTTGCACGCTACACGACCCAAACTCTGATATGGCATCATGCCCTTATATATATATATATATATATATGTTCTCCTATAATTATTAAAAATCTCTATTTACCAAAAAATTTCATTTACATTCATTATGGGGTTTATTATGAAAATCACCTCAGTCTATTGTTAATAAAAACAGTCAGTGAAAACCCCTTCTAAAATCCTTATTGAAAACATTTGGTAAAAATTCCTTTTTAAGGCCAAAATCATTTAAAAACTAGGTTACCAGATAAAGGGATAGAAGTCCTACCTCAGTAGTCGTGCCGGTGTCCCACACTGTAAATCCCGATTGGCTATATGTTAACTCCGCGGAACCACGAACAACCTTATATGTGTAAACTGCATCTATTTGTATCTAACTTGAGATATCTTATGTTACTAAACTATCTCATGGCATCCTGATGTGTCATTTAATTTTATAAAATCATTTTACAAAGTTGGAATCTCAATCAGAGTTCAAAACAGTGAAAATAGGTGAAAATTAACAAAACCCTACCATGCTCGGTCGGCCTGTCGGTTGCCCTAGTTTAGCCTGCCAAAAGTCTAAGTCTGGTCAGCCAAACTTTTTCAGGTTCGATCTGTGGGTCGTATAAATCTAGCCTACCGAACACGAAGTTTGGCCTGTCGATCTGAAAAATTCTAAAAATTTCTAGGCATGGGTTCTCAGCCTCCTGAGCCCAATTCTTCAATTTCAATCTATTTTCTCAATTTCTAGGCACAAACAATGATCATAGTTGATAGAAAAACATAATAGATTACTTTTTAATGATTTTAAACAAGTTTTAAACAAGAATCTTGAAAAATTCCAAAAATAGAAGAAAATAGAGAAAAATGAAAAATCTTGATTTAAATCCATTTTTTATTAAACAAAGCTTAGATTCTAGTTATTCTAAGTTCCTTTAATCTAGATTGGAGGTTTTCTAAGCTCAAATAAGCTTAGATTTCAAAATGGAAGAAAATTTAAAAAATTGAAAAAGTTTTAAAATTCAAAAACTAACCTTGGATTCTAGCTTTAAATCGTGTTTGTAGTTACTAAATCACATTCCCAAGCTTTAAAGCAAGGCTTAAGCTCAAATTTTTGAATAAAATGTGAAAGGGAAGAAAGAGAGAGAGATGGGCAAGGAGAATGAGAGAGAATGAAAGTGTAGGAGAGAGAGACGAGAGAGTGAGTGAGAATGAGAGGGAGAGATAAATAAAGAGAAAAGGGACAGTTAGCTGCACAAAACCGTGTACAGTAGCACACTGATTTCAAACGGGACATACTTAGTATTTGTCAAATTGTTTTGTTTCAAAATTTAAAATAATGATTAAAATAATTAAAGTAATTAAAAATTCATTAAATTAATCAAAAACAACTTTAATCTAAAAATTTCACAAGATAATCAAATTAAGTTTAAAATATTATCATTTTACTCACTAATATTACTTAATTAATTATAACTTGAAAGAAAAAAGAGTAAAAAAAAAAAAAAATTAACAAGTCCGAAATTGACGAAAGCATTTGACAGAAAAGATTAAAATAGAAAAAAAATTACCAATATAAAAGAAGCTTAAGGACAAATTGAAAAATAATTAAGAATTCATTTCTCCTTGAACTGTTTCACACCTAAAAACATCTACATTTCTTTTTGTTGAACTAAAGCTTAAGCTAGAGTAAATTACAAAAACAACACATTCAAAAAGAACTAAATGACATTTCAAAAATGACACAATTGAAACAACATATTTTAGGGTGTTTGACACATTGATTCAAACCAATAGCTTGAACAAAGAACAATATGAAGCAAGAACGTATAGCAAAAAGTGACTATAGTATAACTCTCATATGCTACAATGTTTAAACTAAAAGTTTTGGTTCAAACCAATGTCCCAAACACTATGCATTCCTTGTCAGTTCAAAATTATAAGATTACATTTTCTAAAACTGTCACGTGCTACAAGATTATATTTTGTATCTTTAATAAAATAAAATGTACGATTATGTCAGCTAAAATCATACAAAATCTAACTATAATATAAAATTTAATTAAAGTTTACATCTTTTAGAAGACTTATTTTTCCATATACAAATGAAACAGGTGATTTATTTTGAGGACAATAACTTTGTGTGAGATAAGAAAATTTTATTCCAAAAAGAAAACATCAAAATTAAGTACCCTCAAATGCTTGAAAAATTGAATACCACGGAGAACTATGTATATTTCTTTTATTAAGGGCAATTTTATTTTTTCACATAATTAACACTCACTAAATATTAGATTGGAGTGAATTTAATTTGTATGAGGCCAAAAAAATGTGGCATCTTTGTCAATTAGTTATCGTTATTATTAACAGTATAATATGAATCAGAGGTTGCAATGAATATAGTTATTGACAAAAATTCGTAATAATTAATAAGATTAAATTCTAATCATGCTACATCATCAATTATTGTTAAAATATACTATTATTAAAAATCTAATAATTGAAAACATAACTATTGAAAACAAATCTGTATGTGTGTCGTTCTTTAATTAGAAAAACACATATGATAATCTTTTATATTATTGCACTATGGGTAGACCTAGAGGAGATTGTTGTCATCATCTCGTATAGTTTTCCAGCAAAAAGTGGTATTCATGATCAATGTAAAAAGAGAAAAAAAACTTTAAGATTTTTTATTGGACATATAAAACAATGTAGTGCTAATTGAAAACTCGATTATCATTTATATATATATATATATATATTTGTTTAAGTTTTGAGAAGGTTTCCAAAAAAAAGTTTAGATAGAAACATTTGTGAAAAAAAAATATTATTTGAGCAGGACAAGTGAGAAAAAAATATTTATAAGTGCCATATTTGAAAAAAAAAAGAAAACAAAGGGACATATAAAGAAAAATGAAAAAATGAAAAAAAAGAAAAAGAAAAAAAAAGAGAGAGAAACAAAGAAATGAGAGAAGGAAAAAGAGAGATGAAAGTTTTCAGGACCTAATAGATTATAAAACAGTGTTCCATGCTCTCACAACACTTCCATAACACCCAATTAGGACCATAACTAAAAATTGTTGGGTAAAGTAAATGTGAATAAAAATAAAGACTTTTTATTCATAGAGTTGAAAACCCACAAAACGTGGTAATAGTCTGTAACACCCTCGAATTTTAAAGTATTATTAATTATGCTGAGTTTAATTATTAAGTATGCCAAGTGTAAATTTATTTTCAATTTTAGTCATTTAAGATTTTATTTCAATTGTAATATTTGAAAATTTGATTTTTAGTTTTTAAAATACCAAATGATATTTTTACACCATATTTTTTCTATATTGACAAAAATGTCCTTGACCCCTTTATTTTTCCCTCTCTCTTTCTTTCTTTATTTTCTTGTCTCTCTTGTCTCTCTCTCTCTGCACTCTCTTCTCTCCTTCTTTCCTCCGATTTTTTCATTGATTTGAGACAAGGAATCAAAGTTTAATCCACCCAAGAGTCTTCAAACGTCCATTGAGGTTAGTTTTTTCTTTTTCTTTAAAATTTCAAAGTTTTAATTTCAATTTTCAATTTTTCTTTGAATTTTGAAACCCAATCTTCTTTAAGCTCAAACAATGTTCAATTTAAGTTGTGAAAACTATTTTATAGTGAATCTAAACTTGATTTGAGCTAAAATCAACTTACTCAAGTTTTGTGTGAAAACTATTTTATAGTGAATCTAAACTTGATTTGAGCTAAAATCAACTTACTCAAGTTTTGTGTGAAAACTATTTTATAGTGAATCTAAACTTGATTTGAGCTAAAATCAACTTACTCAAGTTTTGTGTGAAAACTATTTTATAGTGAATCTAAACTTGATTTGAGCTAAAATCAACTTACTCAAGTTTTG
>CAMOHE010037970.1:0-12600 GCA_946598075.1 Artocarpus hirsutus | reverse complement strand
GAAAACCCCAAAAACTTAAAAAAATAACCCAAAAAACAAAAAACCATTTATTCTGTTCTAATTTTTTTCTCTCACTTTTCTCCATTTGAATCTAGAGTAATCTCTCTCTCCTTCCTCCTCTAAAAAACAAAAAACCAAATCTTAGCTTTCTTCTTTCTCTTTCTCTCCCTATGCATTAATGGTGTCCAAAATTTATTTGAATCCCCCTCCTCCAATACTACGGATTTGAGCAACAACAATGCGATCGATCTCAAGGGTCAGCCATTAAAGGGGTCATAAGACCCAATGTGCACTCCATCGCAAACATCAACTGACGCTATATCCTCTTTGGGTTGAGGAAATACCATTGCTACAAAATGAGTACCTCGAGACATTTTCTAACCGCTCCATCGCTGCAAAATTTACCATTGTTGCAAAACATTTTATAACTGTTCCACTACAAACTTAGTGAAAGTATGACTTTTGAAAACCTTGAGACAACATTCAAAAACAAAGCAAGAGAGAAAAAAAAAGTATCATTGAATAAAACAGGACAGCTCTGCACAAGAGAAGAGAGATACCTAGAACAAACGCTTTTGCGTTTTTCGACTATGAAGAGAAGTGCTTTCTCTTTAGCGAAAAAGTAGTTTTTTTTTTCTTTTCTTTTCTTTTTTTTTTTTACTTTTTGACTTGGATTTTGTTAAAGTTTTGTTGTTGTGATTCTGGTTTTTGCTTCCTCAGCTTCTATAGTTGAGGATCGAAAATGACAGCAGATGAGAGAGAATGAGGAAGTAGAGATAGAAAAAGCCAGGAGGGGAAGAGGACGAAGAGGAAATTGGGTGAATACGACGGCATTTTTGGTTCTTTGTTCTAATTTTGACAGTCGTCGCGGCACGTTGTTGTTGTGCATGGTGATGGCGACAACGGTATAGAATTGTTATGAGTTTCTTAGAATTTTTCATTTTTTAGATATTTTTGTAAAAAAAAGGAAAAATTTTCATCAGCTCTTTATATTTTATAACAAAGATAATTTTATTTTTTTGGTCCTAAAAATACTAAAAACATTTATAAAAAGTCTATATATTAATATAAAATATTTAAAAACTGAAAATACCCACGGGATACTACCATAAAATTTTCCCTACATGGTAAGAAAAACTGGTCACCCTTGTAGGAGCCCGCAGAATTCTTTGCAAGGAAAAAATCCAAAAACAGAGGAAAAAGACTCGAAAAGAGAGGGAATCCCGTCTGTTTGGCTTTTGTTTGGTTCTAGTCTTTTCTTTTCTTTGGTTTTGGACAACAATTTGACTTTGGAGGGAGATTTTGATTTTCCACTCCAAATTTCAACTCCCCATTTTCCTTGCCCTTATCATTATTCTTCCACATTTTTTTTTTACTCAAACCCTACTACTATTAACTCACACGCAGATTTAGAGAGAGAAAGAAGAGAGAGAAACATACTATAATATAGTCAAACAAACAGCAGAGCAGAAGACAAAGCTCTCAAGCTCAAAGTGTCTTTCTTTTTGCTGTGATCTCTCTCAATGCATGGATTCTCTGATCACTAATCTCCATTCTTCATCAATGGAGGTTTCTAGTTTCTAGTTTACAGTTTCAATCAATGAGCTAGAAATTTTTCTCCATTTCTTTCTCTGTTTTGTTAATTTGGAAGTAGAAAGTAGAAGGAGGTGGAGGAGAAGGAGAAGAAGCCATTAATGGCGGAAGTGCGAGTGCCTGATCTCCACTTGAAGAAGGAGCTAACTCAGATTCGGAAAGCCGCTAGGGCTCTTCGCGATCCTGGAACCACTTCCTCATGGCGCTCTCCTATCGCCTCTTCTAGATCTGCCGCATTTCCTTCCAAATCCGAAAACAACGTCGTCCTCAGAGCTCCAACAACGGCGGCGACGACGACGACCGCAGCCGGCGCTGTCAATGGGAAGGACAAGCGAGTCTTCTTGTACAATTGGCAGAACCACATGTCCGCCTCCAAAAACGACGATATTTCGGCAGACGACGACGAGGAGGAGGCGGAGGAGGACGAGGAAACGTCGTCGTTCGGGAGCGGGAGTCTGGACGACAGCCTGAGCGACGCGCGGAACGGGACGAGGAGTAGGGACGCGAGTCTCGTGTCGTTGGGGACGCCGTCGGTGAAGAGGGGCGGAGGTGGAATCAAGAAAAGAGGTAAGAAAATTGATTCGCGTTTGGAATTGGATGTTTTGTCGAAGTATCAAAAGGAAATGATTTTCTCGAGGAAGAATAAATCTTTGAACTCTAGGAGATTGGTTGAGACTAGTTTAGGATTGTTAGGCCAGGATGATTCTGTTGAACAATCTTATGAAACTGATCAAGACTACTCGAATTCCGAGGATATAAGATGGATTTCTAGGGCTTCCCCATTGCTTTTGAAACTTAAGAAGCACAAGAATTGGTCTCATTCTTCGTCTAAGTTTTTGAGAAATGCTAGTAGGAGAGGGGACTCGTCTTACACTTATAGTACCCCGGCATTGTCAACTAGCTCTTATAATCGGTATGTTAGGAACAATCGTAATCCGAGTACCATTGGATCGTGGGATGGGACCACAACTTCGGTGAATGATGGGGATGAAGAGATGGATGACAGTTTGGATTTGCCGGGACGACAGGGTTGTGGCATTCCTTGTTACTGGTCGAGGAGGACGCCAAAGCATAGGAGTGTGTGCGGAGGATGTTACTCACCTTCATTTTCAGATACTTTGAGAAGGAAAGGGAGTAGCATGCTGTGTGGAAGTCAAAGTATGTATGCTAGGTGCCGTCAAGCGTCATTGAGCTCCAATAAACGGAGAATTGCATTGAGAAGTGCACAGGGTGTGCTTCCGTTGCTTAGTAATAGTGGTGACGGTAAGGGAGGATCGTCTATAGGGACGGGGAGGAGTGATGATGAGCTGTCTACGAATTTTGGGGAGCTAGATTTGGAGGGTCTGAGCAGATTGGATGGACGGAGGTGGTCGTCAAGCTGTCGGAGTCAGGAAGGACTGGAGATTGTTGCTCTTAATGGGGAAGGAGAAGAGGAAGGGACACCAGAAAATTGTAAGAGTTTTAGCCAGAAGTATAAGCCCATGTTTTTTGGTGAGTTGATTGGGCAGGGTATTGTGGTGCAATCACTTATGAATGCTAGTTCAAGAGGTCGAATTGCGCCTGTTTATCTTTTCCAGGGTCCCCGTGGGACAGGAAAAACATCAGCAGCCAGGATTTTTGCTTCTGCCTTGAATTGCTTGGCTCCTGACGAATCTAAACCATGTGGCTACTGCAGAGAATGCTCTGATTTCATCTCTGGAAAGAGCAAGGATTTCTTGGAAGTTGATGGCACCAATAAAAAAGGAATTGAGAACGTTAGGCACCAATTGAAAAATATATTATTAGGGTCTTCATCTGCCTCCTCACGGTACAAGGTCATTGTGATTGATGAGTGTCATTTGTTGTCCTCTAAAACGTGGCTGGCATTTCTTAAATTTCTTGAGGAACCACCACAAAGAGTTGTGTTCATATTTATAACGACTGATATTGACAACGTGCCCCGTATTATACAGTCTCGTTGTCAGAGGTATCTTTTCAACAAAATCAAAGATGGTGACATTGTGGCCAGGTTGAAGAAGATTTCTGCTGAAGAAAACCTGGATGTTGAACCAGATGCACTGGATTTGATTGCTTTGAATGCAGATGGTTCTCTTCGAGATGCGGAAACCATGTTAGAACAATTGAGTTTATTGGGGAAAAGAATTTCCAAATCCCTGGTGAATGAACTTGTAAGTTTTCTCTAAATGATATCCTGACATTAACTGATTCAATTTAATATTTCTGTTGTTTTTTACAAATAGAATATTGTTAATGGATTGTGTAAGTTAACAATTCTTTAACATGTAATCCTTTGTTATTTTGTTGTAATTTTCTTCATTGCTTAATAGGGCAATCAAGCTTACTAGGACAAATAAGCTTACTAAAAGTTTCTGTTATCTTCCGTAGGTTGGGGTTGTTTCTGATGAGAAGTTATTGGAACTTTTGGAGTTAGCGATGTCATCGGACACTGCAGAAACAGTTAAAAGAGCCAGAGAGTTGTTGAACTCGGGCGTTGATCCAATGGTGCTAATGTCTCAACTTGCCAGCCTAATTATGGACATCATTGCTGGAACGTACAATATTGTTGATACCAAAGGCAATTCATTATTTGGTGGACGAAATTGTGAGTTCCCCCCTACCACCATTTTTTTTAATGTTAATATAGTTGTCGTCAGCAAAAGTTAGACAGACTAACGTGCATACAACACAATAATTACCTATATAACGATAAAATGAGGATTAAAGGAGCTCCTCGGCTAGAATATGTTTGAATAGTACAAGAGTAATAAATATTTTTTTTACAGCCTTATTTTGCTAATCTTTCCTTTTTATATATTTTGCACTAAGAAAAGATCTATAATTCTCCTCAACCAAACATGCAGCTCTTACATGAGTACTAAAATATGCTGCCCAGAATCATTTATAGGGTGAAACATGGAGATGCAGAGACAAATTTATCTCCACAAATAAATGTTCAAATAATTCTCCACACATTCACTGTCTTTGCAGACTTCAACTCTAATTCATTTGTCTTCAATTGCGTCGGTGTTCTTATAACTTGATTTAATTATGTGCTTAATATACCGTTGGTGGTCATGGTTTAGTGACTGAAGCAGAATTGGAGAGATTAAAGCATGCTTTGAAGCTTCTTTCAGAGGCTGAGAAAGGGCTCAGAATTTCAAGTGAACGCTCAACATGGTTCACAGCAACTCTTCTACAGCTTGGTTCAGTGTCTTCTCCTGACCCCAATCATTCAGGTAGCAGTAGGAGACAGAGCTATAAGACAGAGAATGATCCATCAAGTGCTTCGAGAGAAGCAACTGTGTACAAGCAGAAGTCAGATGTTCAATATCTGCCTCACAAATCAACTCCTGCTGGGCAAAATGCAGTAAATGGTGATCCCAACTCCAGAGGAGATTTATTGTCTCAAAATGATGGTCCAAGTGTCAACTCCAAGCTCTCTCATATGGATGTTGGTGTTTCAGCTGCCGCATATGATGATGCCATGGTTGGAAATATGATGATTCAATGTGTAAAGTCAGAAAAATTGGATAGTCTCTGGGCACGGTGCATCGAGAGATGCCATTCAAAGACACTGAGACAGCTGCTTCATGCTCATGGAAGGCTCGTTTCTATTTCAGAAGTTGAAGGTAAGCTTAATCACTATTTCCCTTAATCATTTTTTTCCTAAAGGTTTTAGCCATCCACTTATGTCGATTTTACTAAGAATTCACTAAAATCTGACTTAAGTCCGTGTTCTCTTGATAATGTACTTTTATTAATTGCATAATGAAAAGCAAACCTGGCACTTTTGTGTTCAATTTCTTTGTTTCCTGTAATTAATTTGTAGTCTACGTCATTTTACACCTATTTTCCACAGCTCTTAGGATAATTGTTCCCCCATCTTTTAACTTACAGTCTAAGGCTAGGTTGATAAAGCATGTGCTTGTAGGATAGGAAATCTGTATTTTCCCAAACCTGAGAGCATCCGGACGTAGGATAATTATAGCTTTGATTTGATAGGTTTTGCTTTTTACATATGCTACATAAATACTATAATGGTTCAGGCATGAGAGCCCAGAAGTGACAAGTCCATGGACTAGTGAAAATCTGGGAAACAAAAACGAAATTAAATGGAACTTAACAGCATTGTTAGTTAAAGTTCAAAAGCTACTATTTTAACTTATATGATTGTATATGCAGGTGTTCTGATTGCTTATGTTGCATTTGCCGATGAAAATATTAAATCTAGAGCTGAAAGGTTCTTGAGCAGTATAACAAATTCAATTGAAATGGTTCTGAAATGCAACATAGAGGTTAGAATCATCCACTTACAAGGTGGAGAGGTTGCTCTAAATGCTGCGAGTCCTATGGGAAGTGAAATGGAAAGAAAGGCCGGTCACTTGAATCCTGGTGGTGGTTATTCTAATTCCTATACGTTGCCAAACGGGGCCTACCATTCTACATCTGCACCTTCAGAGTTACCGGCTGAAGGTGACGCACCAACAAATGGAGAGCAGGGACAGGAGATTCCGATGCAGAGAATTGAGTCCATTATCCGCGAGGAAAGGTTAGAAACTGCCTGGCAACAGGCTGCAGAGAAAGGTACCCCTGGATCATTGAGTGGTCTGAAAGCCTTGAAGAATCAGGTCCTGCCTCAAGAGGGCAGTGAAGATCAAACGGAACAAACAAATTCAATTGGGCTGTCCTCGCTGCAATGGGAAGATGAACTAAACCATGACCTTAAAGTCTTGAAGGCTAACAATGGTAGGGTCCTTCAAAAGGACCAGATAGGTAGAAAGGCAGATCGTTATCCTATGTCCCCAAGTTTATTGCATGATTCCGGCTTCATGGGAACTTCCACAAAACACAACCTGTAAGTCTTTCATTTTTTTTCCCCCTTAGTTTCTTTTACTTCCAAATTGACTGATAGGTTTCTTTAAATTCGGTAAAGCACAAAGCTGGAAAAAAATTTATATCATGACCATATAGCTGGAACAAATTTAGTTAAGAGCCATTTATCAACATCTGTGTTTTGTCCAAAAATTCCCGTTTCTGGTTTTTCTTCAGGGGCTACGAATCAGGATCTGGTGCGGGAGGCTGCAGTGGATTTTTCTGTTGGAACAGCAGCAAAGCCCATGGTGAGGGGAAGGTAAGCTCTTCTTGTATTTGCTAGTTCTATGTGTTTTGTTCACTTGCTTCGTTTTGACATTATTTTGTTTCTTAAACCACAAATCTCTTCTATACGTGGCTAAGCAGGTAAGAGGAGCCCCTGATAGGCCGGGCAAAAGTGGACGGTTTTCATTGTTTGGTGAGTGTGGGAAGCCAAAGAAAACAGAGAGCAGGTTTAAAAGATGAACAGGAGATTGTATTTTGGAGCATTGGAGATACCATTTTTTTTACCTTCTTTTTTTGGGACGCATATTCTTGTTGTATTTATTTTCCATTTTAGCTAATTTTCAGAGGATAAGATTGAGGGAGGAAAAAAAAAAAGTGTAATGGGTGCGCGGTCGGGCTGCAATCGTGTCTTCAGCTCCTTCCATTTTTCACGGGATCAATAAAAACTGATTCTAATTACATTATGAAATAATCTTTTTTCCCTTTAAAAGGGATTTTGTGAAGCAGCCTAAGTTTCTTTCTGAATATCTGACAAAGGCGCTTCTTTTATATATATATAGTATATATATAACTTTTGGAATGCTCAACCTATTCTTTTAGAAAAACTTTTGAGGTGCCATTAGTGTTAAGCACGAGAAGTAGGCCTCATGCGTCTTACATTTCAGCACCATTAACTTCTCTTAGTATTCTTCTTTCTTTAAGTAATCTCAAACTCCAGTTATCTTAAAAGGATGTATAAAAGACTAATGAAATGGTAATATGGACTAATGCTACTGCATAACTTATGTAAGTTAAAAGGAGAGAAAAAACAAAAAGTATCTTAGTTAAATACAACATTTATCTTTGAGTTTTTTGAAATACAAAAAGTATTTTTTATCTTTTTCAAACCTTACGAAAACCATCAATTTTTCCAACTTTTTTACTTTAGGTTTTTTTTTAAATGATCAAACTATCCTTAAAATACGAACACAATCCAAAATATATGTTAATTATGTTAGCTTTCAAACTCCCCTCTTAGATTCACTATCAACATGAATGAAATTTTGAACACTTATTTGAATTTTTTTGAAAGATGTAAGTTTTTGTTTTTCATGTGAAGAGGAAAGTAAAAGTTTTTTTTAAAAAAAAAGAATGAAAACTTAGTATTGTTTGGTCACGTTAGTTGTGTTGGATATTTCTAACAAGTTGGTTTTATTTTGCAATACACAATATATTTACAAATAGAATTTTAATATCACGTATATATTAAAAGATATTGGCTAATATAGAATTAATCACAAGTTAGTTTTACTTTTCCACTCTCTAAATATTAGGAGTTTGGTTTGTAGTTTCACTAAAGATCCTCATCATTTTTTTTAAGGGTATATTTGTCTTTTTAAATGATGTATTTCATTAAAAGTTAAAAAAGGTGATTTTTGTGTAGTTTGAAAAACATTGAAGATACTTTTTGAATTTTAAAAAATTCAAGAACAAATGTTGTATTTAGCTAAAATACAAGACATACTTTTTGAATTTTTTGGTTAAATGATGTCACAATAACAAAACAATTCTTATGTCAAATGCTACTATTATTGGTTGGACTAATTTATCATTATGTACTTATTAGCTGTATCTACATATCTTATAAGGTTGGTTTTGAGAATTTGAGATGGTATTAGCTAGTGTTCCTAGCAAAAACAAGTCGAGGACAAAGTCACTTACCCAACTCCAATTTCCCTTTCCATTGGCTGAATTCTTTGGTCATATTCTTTTTTCATTTCTTTTCATTTATTTATTTATTATTATTATTATTATTATTATTAGTATTATTATTATTATATCAGAAGCAGTACAAACAAAGCACGACTCAAAAGAGAAAAAAGAGAAACCAAACAGGAAAGAACATACAAGGAACAAAAATCAATATGATCATCTCCTTTTAATATCAGGCTCAAGAGAAGCAACAAAAGCCTGGAGTAGAAAGCCAACAAAATAAGCCAAGTCGCATTCACACCATACTTAGCAAGTCAATCTATGACATTACCATCCTTGTCTGCATGTGAGCATTATTGTAACGCCTCGAAATTAATTAAATGTTATTAGTATGTACACTGGTGGATTAGTATACCATAATGAATCTTTTAAACTTAATTTGGTTATTTTATGAAATTTCTTAATTAATGTTATTTTTTATTATTTTAATGATTTTAATTACCTTAAATTATTTTTATTTGTTATTTTGAATTTTGAAACAAAATAATTTGTCAAATGCCAAAAATGTCCCATTTTGCAAAACCGTGGACGGCACACGGTTTCTACACAGTAAAACCGTCTATTTCTCTCTCTATTTATACCTTCCCTCTCTCTCTTTCTCTCCTCACTCTCGCTACACTCTCTCTTTCTTTCCCTCTCTTTCTCTCGTTCCTCTCACTCTCTCACTGTCTCTCTCTCTTTCTCCCTTTTTCTCTTAAATTTTGATTTCAAAATCAAGCCTAAGCTTCGGTATTTAGTGGATTGGAAGCTCAGGAATGTGTTTAGACGATTACAACTATGAATCAAAGCTTAAATTTAAGGTTAGTTTTTAAATTTCAAAACTTTTTTAATTTGTCAATTTTCTTTGTATTTTGAAATCCAATTTCGTTTAAGCTTAGAAAACCTTTAATTTAAGTTGGAAGAACTTCAAATACCTATAATCTAAGCTTAGTTTGAAGAAAAACGGATTTGAATCAAGATTTTTCAATTTTCCTCTATTTTTTTATTTTCGGATTTTATTGGATTTTTCTATGTAAATCTTATTTAAATTAGTTCAAAAGTGTTCTACTATGTTTTTCTATCTTCTATGAGTGTTTTGCATGCTTGGGATTTGAGAAAACATGTTGAAATTAAAGATTTGAGCTCGGGGAGGCCGAGACTCGGTTTTTGGAAAATTCTAAATTTTTTTAGTTCGACAGGCCAAACTTCATGTTCGGCAAGCCGGATTCATGAGTTTAGCAGGCCAGATTCATGCAACCTGTAGTCCCAACTACACAGTTCGACAGGCCGAACTAGGGAGATCGGTAGGCTGACCAGCCATAGTGAAAATTTGTCGTTTTTTAACCCATTTTCACCGTGTTGAACCTCGATAGAGATTTCAACTTTATAATATGATGTTATAAATACAAATGGCACACTAGGATACCATGAGATGATTTAGTAACATAGGATATCTTAAGCTAGATACTAATAGACTTGGTTTATATATTTAAGGTTGTTCGTGGTTCCGTGGAGCTAACGTATAGCGGATCGAGACTGTAGTGTGAGACACCGGCACGAGTATTGAGGTAGGACTTCTACCCCTTTCCTTGGTAGCCAAGCTTTCAAATGATTTTGGCCTTAAAAATAATTTCTCCCAAAATGTTTTCAACGATTGATTGAAAAAGATTTTTATTAGTTATTTTCATAAACAATAGATTGAGGTTATTTTTATAATGAACCTCATAATGAATGTAAATAAAAATACTTGGTAAATGGGTTTTAAATAATAATACAAATACATATATAGGCATGATGCCATATTAGAGATCGGGTCGTGTAGCGTGTGACCTTAAGGACAGGTCCCAAAACCCAGCTAGGCCACTACGGTGGTGATATATATATATGGTTTGCCTAAGAAAGATAAAAGGTACTTTCTAGCCAAACTGTTTTCAAAAAGTTTTATTTACATGAATTTATTTATTTAATCTGTTTTCTAATTATTTTATGAAAGATAAATTTTATATTTAAAATTATTTATCTGTTTTTAAAAACATAGTCCTACTGAGCCTTTCGCTCACTTTTTATTTGTTTTTAAATTTTTCCTCTCTAGGTAAAATTCAGCTTAGGATTGACGGAGAGTCCACCGACCAGACTCGTGAGCCGTAGAGGAACCAACGTAGGTTATTTGTGTGAAATCAAACAAGGCATGTATTACTTTAACTTCTCTTTCTATTTTGGACTGTGGTTGTAAATTAAATATTGTCGATACTATATGTGCGCACAATTGTGAGTCAGTGAGACCCAACACATATTCTCTTTTTCTTTATTGTTTTATTTTATTTTGTTTTCATCTTTTGTTTAATTATTATAAATACTTGTTTAAAAAGGCCTTTAAATTATTACATTTTTCTTAATTAATTGAATTCTTTAACTTCTGTTATAATTACAATTTTATTTAATTAACTTAATTAAACAGCCACGTCACCTCTCGTACTCTAGGGCGTGACAATTATACACCCCATGGGAACCTTTTCATCATGTTGTATAACCTATTTCTTCTGATAGACCAAATGTCATATCTGCCCTCTTTCTGTTAGGTCAACAAAGAAGCCAGCAGTCAAATTCAATACAAACAAATCGAGACTAACATCTTCCCACCTTTTCACATCAATGGAAATTATTTAGTATCCATTTGTTTTATACGTTTGAACCATGATGATATAAACTTTTTTGGTGTAAATTGAAAAGTTTAAAAAATAGGTTTAAAATCTTGAAAACAGAAAGAGGGGGAGCAATTTTAAATTTAAAGGGAATTTGGAGTTCAAATTATCACAATATGGTTTAAAATAAGTTATGAGTTTTTGGTTGCCAGACATTGGTCGAGATTTTGGGTTCAAATCGTGTGGAACCTCTAACGAAATGGGCTCATAGTTAAGTGACTTTGATTCTTATGCATGTGGGATGACATTTCCTTTTGAGAATACTATATGGCATGCCCATAAGGGACACTTCTTATGAAATATGCCCTTATCTTTCTCACTTTTAAAAACTGCCTCTTTATTGCTATTTGTTTTTTTAATTTAGTTTTTCAATTTACATTTTTTAAACTAGTTCAAAACTAGATAAACACAAAAAACCTAACTCAGATCTAAATTCTCTCTCCTCTCTTTTGCTCATTCTCTCTTCTTTTTCTCTCTTTTTCTCTTCACGTTTCTCTTCACCTTATCTTAGATCTAAATTCTCTCTCTCTCTCTCTCTCTAATACGATCTAGTTTTAAACATGACCGGTGACATAACCGACGCCGGAGATGAGTTCTCTCTCTCTTCCTCTTTCGCCGGCGCTGCCTAAAGCATCTGACACGCTCTTTGTCACAACCCGCCTTTTCGGCCTGTGATTAAATTCTTTCTTACGTACTTAGGGGCAAAAATTTAGAAGACTTTTTTTTTTCAAACTGAATGAATATTTCACATACTATAATTTTTGAAAACCTCTCAAAATACTTTCACAAACTTACATTTACATAAACATTCTTACTTTTACAGTACTCCACTTTTCAATTCATTCTTTTCAAAATAACTTTTAATACATACAGCGAAAACATACAGCAGCAGACTCCATACCCAGTCTGCACACATCATCCGTCCGCCAGCTCATCGTTAGAATTTATTCTGACCTTCTCATCGGAATACCTACAGCATAAAATACTTGATGAGCTAACGCCCAGTAAGTCCCATAAATCTCATATGGACAATCAAATGAATGCATGATTCGATTATGCTTTCTTATGAACTTTCCTTATCTTCATCATTTTTTATCTTTCGTTAGGGCCCAAGTGTTCGTACCATTGCGCAATTTCATTAGGGTCTACTTAACACCGTGACCATATTTTATCCTTTAAACTCCCCTTACTTCAGGAGTCGGTACGACACTTTTCTTAACTTCTGGTGACATATTTACCAATTCATTTAATATGGTTGTCATACCAGGCATGAAATGATATTCACATGTTATCCATAAATTATAAGTTCGTATGCATTGTAGAGCACCCACAAGTACCTACTTCATAAACATCAATGTTTTCATGATCGTATACACAAGTATACCATATATTGCATGTAACAATACATAACATGATATACACTCAGGTATTTTATTCGTATACACAAGTACACCATATATTGCATGTAACAATACAT
>CAMOHE010037967.1:6367-17117 GCA_946598075.1 Artocarpus hirsutus | reverse complement strand
ATGCTTTATTGGCGAAGCATGTAAGGGTCACTTCTTTAATTTAGTGGAATATTTAATAAAATTTGTGGCAGACGGGTCAACCATGGGACATTTTTTATAGATTGGGGTGTAGGTTGTAATATTTTATAGTCAAGGAGCTAAAATGAGACAAAGAATATAAATTCGGGGACAAAATTAAGATTCTCGTTTTTGTACAACTATTATACAGAGGGATAGTTGTCCTTTGTGGGTATGGATGAATGTAGTATGTGCATTTGCACATCACTTGCTCCATCAAAAACGGATTCCAGTTCTTTTTGGGCAAATCAAACTTTGAACTAAAATAACAGTAACTAATATTTTTTATAACTATCTACATATTACTTTTTTAATCTAAATGAACCAATAAGCTAGTAATTGAGTGCAATTCACTTTTTAAAAATTTTGTGAAGTTATATTTGACATTTTGAAACAGATGTGACACTTTTAAAGGTTAAAAGTTGGGATGTAATTGAAACGTTATTTTTTTTAAGCTCATATAAATTTTATCTCTGGTGGAAACTTCAGGAACATTGGCCAAAACTAAAAAGCTTTAAAAAACAAAAAAAAAAAAATAGTTGTGTCCGTACACATAGCTCATATTATCATTATTATAGACTTGAGGATGAGAAAATTCAAACTTGTCACTTTTTGATTGAAGTGGAGTATAGACTTACCCTTAAGTTATGTCTACAAGTCCATATAATTTTTCACAGCTACAAGGATTTAATAACACATTAATATTGGATGTTTAAATAAATCCACAGAAGAAATCTTAAATAATGAGGTACATTCCTGTTAATAGTAATAAGAATATATTTTGTATAGCAACATTTAATTAATTATACTATTCTTTCCGAGTCTAATATCAGATGTAGAACATATGAATCAATTATTTATTGTTCTCACAGCAGTTCAGGCAATAATAATATATTTTTGTTTCCCAAAATCATAGTGGATATGGAATAGGATTAATAAGAAAAATGCCATATACTAAAATCATATCCAAATGTAAACAAGAATAGGAAGAAAATAAGAGATCTAGAAGTAACCCTTCGTTAGCATATTCCTCTTGGGTCCTTTATTCTTCCACATCCCACAGCCTGCCCTCCAATTGAAATCTGGTGGTCCGGTCCATCCACGTTCTATCTTCAAATTTCCCACTCACATTAATAATTTTATCTTCGTTTGTCTCCTTCATTTATATAATAAAAATTGACCTCAATCAATTGGTTGTAACTTTGTAATGTGTAAACACTTTAATGCTATGGATTGTTTACTTGATCGCTTCAAAATTTTCGTTGCAAACTTTGAAAAAAGAAATCTTTCTTTTGGCCGCTTCACAGCTGCTTAAAAAAATAAAAAGAGAGAGAAAGAGAAAGATATATATACATATACATATATCAATGTGATTTTAATAGTTACATGTCTAATAGGTATTATTATTATTAATCATATAATATAAATCAGACAGTTGTAATTAATCGAGAAGTTGGCAAAAAAATTATAATAATTAATGAGATTAAATTTTTATTATGCTACGCCATCTTTTGTTTTAAAAAATGTACACTTTTTTATTTGTAACTATTGAAAGTACAACTATTAAAAATAACTGTCTATATATATATATATATTAAAGAGAGAGAAAGGGAGAGCATATACTCGGTTCCAAAGTATATGAGTGAAAAAAAAAAAAAAATTGTTTCGTTTTAAATTAATTTACATTAATTATGTATCCTTAGGACTAAAGCATAATTTTGGATACTTTTTGCCAATGCCCTTTGAGTGGCGGTGTCTTAAAGAAAGAAAAGAAATCCAATGTTGAAACTTAGGCATTTGTTCCCTAGTTTGTTTTCTCCCAAATCGAATCTATATAAGCAGATTACATGTTTAACTTATCTTGGTCATTCAAATAAATCTTATTAATACAAAATTAAGACCTTATGTAGAAAATGCATCTTGGGTTGTTCAAATAATTGGGATTTTCCCAAGTTGTTGAAAAATTTTATATTGTTACACTTATTTTGCTCGAATGTTATGGGAATATGTCGTTAAGTGACGAACATCTCATGTCAACACAGCGACTTTGTTGAAAAGATTTTTTGGGATATTCTCATTATGGGAGTATTGATGTTACTAAGTTTTCTATGTAATTCTTTATTATTATTTTTTTAATATTTATGTCCCATGAAGGATCAATTCGTCGTCTACATTCTTTTCGAAAATAAATACATAAAAAATTAAGGGTCACCTTCTACATACTTTAATTTATTTATTTTTTGGCTCATCACCTTCTACACAATTTACATTAAGGATTTGTTTCACACGCTATTAAAAAATTGTCTTCCCAATAATAGCAATTAAAAAAAGTAGTAGTGAAAACGATCAATTTGACAAGAGTGGTAAAAATTGTGACGATGTATTTAAAAAAGAGTGGCAAAACTGTCACCTTCTGTCATGTTGTGCAGATATGAATTAATATGTGCTGTCAAGTGTTGATAAGCTGTCTTTATACAAATGTGAAAACATCATCATTTGTTTTGTCGATCAATCACTTTAGCCATTATCATCATACAAATGCTCGAATATACTCCATGCTCTTAGAGACAATCTAAAAGCACTTTTATATAATACCAAGATTGATATTACATCTAAAAGAATGAATTTTAACATTAATATATTTATTTTTGTGAGATGTAAAATAACCGATAGAACATACCTACAATCATTTTTAATATTAAAAATTAACATGATCTTTAAGTTTTTAATAGTAAAAAATAATAATTCAAAAGTAAAAAAAATTTAGGTTCTTCTGCAATGATTTTCTCTGCTCCTACATAAAGTGCCAAAGACAACGTCATTTCGACCCCCACCATCAGCGTGATCCTCTCCAGCCCTTTCCACCCTTGCCCAACCCGAAAGCTAGAAGTGAATGGCAGACAATTTGGTGGTTTTTGAGCAGGTGCGGTTTGGTTTTTTTAGATGGCTGGTTGGCGATTAACCAACCCGTAAACTGGCCACCACATGGCGAGTGGTTTTGATTTGGCTTTGGATGGTTACGGGCGGGTTAAGGCAGTTTAAACCTATGCTATTGTTCAATGTAACTTTTTGGACTTTTTTTTTTAAGTGAAGAAAATTTGTAGAAAATATAAGATGATAATACATAAAGCATTCCCAACAACAAGCTAGTTTGATGCCTAAAGACAGTGATCATATTCAAAAGTACAAATTAAGAAACATAATTATTCACTCCAACAAGAAACATCAACTACAGATGAAGTGATGAACAAAGTCAAGAGTCCATAAAGATTAATGCATGTTCACTGGGTTCGAAAATAATAGAATACTACAAATGAAATGATGAACAAAGTTAAGTGTTCTAATATAATAATAGAATATTACAAATGAAAAGATAGTTTTAGGTTTTTTTAATATATAGACAGGCTAGTTCGAGTTGAACCTGCTCTCAAAAACTTAAAACCAAACCCACCTACATGAATATATTGGTGGGTGGATTCAACCCGCCCGCCAATCTATTGCTAACATAAATCCTCTTTTTTCAAGATAGGTGGGCACAGATGCGGGCGGTTGGTGGGTGCGGGGTGGTTTTTATACAACCATACCAAAGACGGTGCAATCCCGTCTCTGGGTTCATTACCTCTACACATGATTCCCAATAGTCCCCAATGCGTGTTCCATACTTTCCCTAGGCAAGACGCATGTGCAAGTGCACACTTACATGCATGTCCAATTTGCTACGTCCAACCCACCCCTCCATATAGAATAAAGTTTGGCATTATCTAATTTGGTCATTTACTGACTTACCCAAAAATTCAGCCATTTAATTTTATAATACAGCTAAGAAAAAAATATTATTTGCTTTCATCTTTAAAAAAGCGAAAATAAAGAAATTTTAGCTCATTAATTAACCTTTTTTAATTTTGTGTCATTCTCTTAGAAGTTTACATTTTAAAGTAAATTTCTATATGTAGAGGATAACTAAAGAAGAAATATTGCTTTAAAAGAACAAAAATTTTTATATAATGAGCATTCCATTGCATTTTTCCTAAAAAACAATATGGGTTCTCTATAGGATTCGACCTGTTTGGGATAGTTTGTTTTTTAATGTTTAAGCAGTAGAGAAAAATAAGCATAAGTTAGGGCTTTTTAATTAGCATTTGGATAGTCCATGAAAAAATACTTTTTGATTTTAGATAAGCTTTTGAATCTGTTTGGTTAAATAAGTCAAAAGCTTTTATTGATATAAAAAGTAGTGTGATTTAAGGATATAGATGAAATTTTTAATTTATTATTCTTAAATATAATGTCAAAAGTGTAAATAAAAAAAAAACTTTTTTTGTAAGTGTTTTTTTTATAATCATCATTGGCTTGACTTCTCCAATAAGTGTTTATAAAAGTCATAAACACTTCCATAGATCATCTCAATAGACTCATAGGTAGCTTTGGACATAATAAACCATAAGTAACTTAAAAAAAACCCATTTCAAACGGGTCAAAACAAAAGTGCGGAGGCCCATTTACTACATGAGTAAGAAGTCCAAATACAATTTAGTACAGGAAATCTATACGCTTGGACTATATCTCTGTTAAATATGGATCAGCAAATAGTACCACATTGGCTGCAGCCAACTTGTGTTTGTAATAAAAAAGAGCGTTCTTATATTATTTTGTTTTTGGTAGAACGATGAAAACAGAGTTAGAGAGAAAGAAAAGAAATTGAGGGAACTCTTTAATGGCAAGGATAAGTTACTTTGAAAATTGGAAAAGCCTGCATTAGACATGATGAAAATAAATAGAACCAACAATAGCTTACAACCAATAGTGGATGCATATTGGATGCCTCGAAAGTTGTTTATATATAAAAGGAGAGCTTAGTGTATAGTTAGACTCACTAAGTGCCTGCTTGGGAGGGCTTTTTAAAAGCTACTGAGAGCTTTTTAAGTCTAAAAATTGCTTCTAGAAGTGTTTAAGTAAACTGTCAGAAGTGCTTTTGTTTTCTATAAGTGCTTTCTGTCAAAGTCAGAAAATATAGCTTCTCAAAAAAACACTTCTAAAATACACTTTAAAACTTATACTAGAGTATTAATAACACGTTATAAACTTAAATATTATATTTTTGTAACTTTTTTAAAAAAATTAAAACCTTGTTGACGCATTAAAACTCTTTTAAAATATGGTTCTAAACACTTACTGAAAAGTTATAGCTTCTATTTCTCTTCTTCTATTGATTAAAAGCACAGCTTTTAACAAGCCCTAAGTAATGAGACAATGTTTTAGGCTATTGCCCTGAATTAATTACGTAACCATAAATTGTATAATTTTCCCCTAAGCAATATCCCACCATTAATTAAGTAAAGTGACAAATAACAACTGTGGGTGGTGGTATGATGGCAAAGGAGAGGCTATTTAGAACTTCACTTTTATTAGGTCATGGGTTTGAGTGTTTTTAAGTACAAAAGTCTGCTTTATCATTTGTGAGCAGAGATTATGCTCTTAATATAGACTCTTAAAGCCTATGGTCATGGGTTCATTGTTGCTCTATGCAAAAGTTGCCTATGGTCATGGGTTCATTGTTGCTCTATGCAAAAGTTTAGTTTACCGTTTGTTATTTACCATTTGGCTAAAACTTTTAGTTTGTTACAGGATAAAGGCCTAAGAGGGAGGCTCCCTATTCATTCATTGAGCCGAGGGTACGAGGACACTACCCATTCCTCTTTTTTTTCCACCAAAGAAATAAAGTGACAACTAAAGTGAGTTGGCACATACTTGGCAATCCTAGATTGGTAGAAGTGACAAATGACAAGTCAAAGGTTGAAGGAATCATGCACATAACACGTCCTCACACTTGTCAATGAGGCTTGACCATTGCTTGCCGGTCATAATCAAGGTGTCAAAAAAGCTTAATCTTTAAGCCACATTTTCACTGGTCAATTAGTCCTATAAATATAACCTCAATAAGAAACTTAACAAGCCATCAATCTATAAGTTTTTCCATCACCTATCTCCACTTTTTTTTCCCTTGTCTATTGCCTTTCCCAGAACCAAAAAACAAAACCATATTCAAGCTTCTTATCAGGTGTCAATTGCAGCCCCGACACAAGGCTTCGACAATTGGCCCAAAATTGACAACACCTGCATGCAGAACCAGCTCGGGCTGGCCTGACTCAAACATTAGGCCAGGTTGGCCTAGCTCTTCAGCGCGCACAGTTTTTCTGAAGTTTTTTTTTTAAGATTTTGCTAATGTTATTTTTTAAAATTTACTTTCTATAAATACCACATATATTTATTTATGGTATAATTTAATATAAAATATAAAAGATAATATAGTATAACTTTTTTTAAATACAACTTTTAAAATATGATATAATATGTATTTTTTTTTTATTAGAGAAATAGCCATAAATAGACCAATTATAAATACTATTAGAAGTAAATAACACATATTCAAAACATTAAAAATTAATAACCCATAATTTCTTCTAAATATTTTGTTTTCCATTTTTATCCTTTCGTTTTTTTTCTTTTCCCTCAACTCCTCTCGATCTCCTCATCTCTTTTCCGTCCCTCCCTTTCCAGTAGATCTTCCGTTCTCTCCCTCTTCAACCTTCCTCACGTGGCGAGTGAAGGCATCGGAGTCGTGTGAAGGCGCCTGAGGAGCGGGTTCGCCGGAGTCACGTGAAAGCGCCGGAGGAGCGGAACTCGCTGGAGTCGCACAAAGGCGCTGGAGGAGAGGAACTCGTTGGAGTTGTGTGAAGGCCCCGAAGAAGCGGGTCCCGCCGGAGTTGCGCCAAGGTGCCAAAGTCGCAGGTCCGCTGGAGGAGTGGGCCGCCGGAGTCGAGCAATTTGGACAATGTCTTGGTTGCAGGCGACTTCTTCCTTTTCTTTTTTTTTTTTTTTTTTTTGTGTGAAAAAACACCGTTGCAGGTAACAGAATAATGGCGGACGGGGAGGAGGAGAGAGAGAAAGAGAAAGAGGCATATAAATTCTTGTTTTTAATTTAGGAATATTTCTGGAATTTCTTGATGTAGTTGATAGAGATAACACTTAATAGTCTTTTTAGCAACATCTTTAAAACTTTGGTCTATTAATTTTTATTGTTGTAATAGTTTGGGCTATTTGCCTCATTATCCCTTTTTATTAATTCTAAACAAAAATCCAGACTAGTCTGGCCTGGCCTCCCCTCTTCATCTTCGGCCTGGTCCGACCCACATAAAAGTAATAAAACAAGAAGTTGACGTCTAGTTTATTCAAGTTAAAAAATCTACTTTCTTGTTCTTGGAGCCAAACTTTGTTCAACTCCCCACAATGAACGCAAATTTATAAATGTGTACAAACTCATTCAAATTCATCAAATCCGGTTTCTCCATCTATCTACCTTGTTCACTTTCCAAGAAGCCCTTACGGCATAATCTCTCCTCTCAACGACACCATAATTCTCTCCGAGCCAAGACTATATTCACCAATTTCTCTCTGTATATTTGGATAAAATTTACCATAGAATTTTTGCGTGTTGATGCTACTCTCCCCATCATTCCCTACTCTTAGTGTAAGCTATTGCATTACGCAAATAATCATATATCTCTGTGTAATCATCTCTTGCCAATTTCACGGATTGACATTTAAGTGTAAAAAATACTTTCTAATGTAATACCATTTTTTATGTCAAATTTGTTATATGCTAACTTGGCTGCTTTTTATATCCTCAAAATATAAGGTACACAAATAAAAAAAACCTCTACTGAGAATATCCTTATCATTAGTATATATTTTGAAACACTATATATGACAAAAATCATATCAAAATAAAAGGACATGCAAAACAATATATATTTTTATTTTATGTATCTATAAGGTGTTTGGGAACATTGGTTCAAACCAATGGTTTGAACCAATTTGGGTTAAAACTATTATAGTATGTGAAAGCTTTACATTATAGCTCACTTTTTCTTAACAATATAATATGTGAGAGCTTGATGCTGTAGTAACTAAAAGTTTTGATTAAACATGAGAATGTGAAACATCCTAACAAAAATCAAACATTTCATCAAAAACCTAGTTGTAGGGTATTTTTTATAGCATAAAACTCTTAATATGTGTCTAGTAGTTCTTGAAAAATATTGTGATCTAATTTTTATGTCATTTTATTTTTTTAAAGAAAAATAATGTATGCTACAGTCTCTACTGAAGCGAAAGGCTAATTCTGCCACTGTGTTCAGTTAGGGCAAGGTGATGATCAAGATTTAATTCCTGATAGATTGGTTAAAACTCTAAGAGGATCAACTAATAATAGAAATTGTGATCACCTATTTGATGATCTAAAGAAATATTTATTCTCTAGTTTCGTAACGTTTTCACTATTGTTTTTGTTAAATAGATACACGTGAAGATTATAAATAGGTGGAATAAATAATTGTGTGATCACATGTTGCCACAACAACGCTCTCCGCCGCTGTCATAGGACCTTATGCCACCAAAACAGGACCAATCCCATTGTTTTTTGGTTACCTAGAGACCCTTTTGACTATTATAATTTATATTTCTAGTATAATGTATGAATGTTTAAACTCAGGAAACTTGGGTTTGTAATATATTTGTGACTATTTCGTGTGTCTTGCTATCACGAGTATGAATCAGATTTACATAATTATTTATGTGATTTCATATTGTAAATTTAAACCGTTGAGTTTTTTATGTACTTGAAAATTACTATATTTAAAAATGATAAATAATATTAATGACAAACCAACAATAATTAAAACAATTAAATAACTAAACAATTATAAAACTAAAGCAATTAATTTTATGATAGTTAAAACACATGGGATACATTTATTAAAGTTTTTTTTAGATTAAGAAAGTGTTAGTTACCCATGCGTTGGTACTCCTACGTTCTAAGCAGTGCCAGGCATCTCCTATGTTTTAACCGAAGCCAAATTGAGAATTAGGCATGAGAAAGTCTATTCGAGGGGTATTCTTTATTCTTATTATGCATCCAGGAAAACCACTTAATTCTTTCACCGACATGTTGCCATGATGATTCCCTTTTAGTCACGTACAATATCAACATGTCAGCAACACCATTTTGGCGTTGAAAATTGTCTTCACCCAATGGGATTAGTGTGTTTGGGAGTTAAGTTCTAATTGGTATAATGTAATGCTCTCACATGTTACAGTGTAAAGTAAAAATATACTATAATATAAAGTTCTTACAAATAATGTTTAAGTTTCAACTTAGTTTTCAAATGCTAGATCTTAATATCCGAGACTTGTTCATCACTAGCGCATGTACTAGAAAACGATGATTTTGTTCTTTCCAATACTAATTAATATGGCGATCTCGATGTTTGAAATGTCATTTTCTAGTAGTTACTTTATTAACTACATCAAATCATGAAAAAAAGAGGGAGCTCAAGAAAATCTATATATATATATATATACACGTACGTAAATGTACTTGCGTAAGTATATATATGTATGGTACTAAAGTCTTTATCATATGAAAATTTTGTGCATAACTAGTGATAGCTAAATCTAGCTTAAAGAAACAACCCATAAGTAGGGTACTACTTGAACCCCTCCTCTAATTTTTTTTTTGTTTTTTTTTTTCTGAATAAAAATTTATGCTCTTCTCAAAATCACATAAACAAAGTGTGACTAAAATAATATGCATCAGCCTGTTATTTTATATGTGCAGAAAACTTCTATGCACACTGAAAACAACCTGCAATATTTTCTTTATCCAGAAAACTGGAAGAACTGGAAGAAAAGGTCCTCTCCTGGCCGAAACCCTTATAGAGTGCATTTTGAAATCCTCAGATCTGATAAGAAAAACACTTTTTTTTCCTTAAAATTCAACAGCTACTAATTATACATTTTTTTTAATACTCACCGAAAAAATTTCTAATATATATATATTGTGAACATTCAGTAAATTAAGAACAAGTGTACATAATTTAGACGAATCCTATTGAAGTAGTTTAAAACTTTCATTTCTGCTGCAATCTTATTAATGGACGTCCAATAATGTGAAAACTAGTACAAAAGTTAGGTCAGAGGTTAGGACCATCGAAGAAGAAAAATTGCATTAAAACCTTAGATACATTATTCATGACCATCAACCAACCCCTTAAGTAGTAGGCTATGCGTGGGGTCTCACTTTTTACACATAGTTGTTGCGTATCAAATTATTTGACCACTCACATTGACTTTTTACTATGATACTGTAGCTAAATAGACAATTAAAATGTTTGATACTTTAATTTCAACTCATCAGTTCTAATCGTGAATAGCATAAAGTTCTCAACAGTTACAATCAAAAACAAAAAGTTACTATAGTGTAAAGCTCTTAATACTATAGTTCTTAAACTTAAAATTTCAATTACAACTCAAATATCAAACAGTCTAAATATCGGATGAAAAAATTCCATCTTCTTGTTTGGGCTAAAAAATAATTCAACTTATCGTAATAGCTATAATAATTACATGTCTTATATCTTGACTATGGTAGCTTATACCTGTTAGCTTATTGGATATATAGGAGTGCAATGCATTAACGAAGAGCGAAAAGAAGTTAAGAATATCAATTAATGTCTTGGCTTCTTCAATTAATTATATATAATTGGGTAGGAAAAATAGTATTGGAGGACTATAATTTTAGACTTATATTGTTGGAAATTATAATTATGAAAGAGCTTAGGGAATAAAGTAATCT
>CAMOHE010037963.1:0-44138 GCA_946598075.1 Artocarpus hirsutus | reverse complement strand
CTACCGACTCCACCATCGTTTGACTCGTTCTTTGTCGTTCCACCAACTCCATCGCCTTTGGTAAATTTCAAACCATTACTTTTAGTTTTAGTATTATTGTTAGTTCTAAACTTAGCATTATTTGGTTATTTTAGTGTTATTTACCTTTAGTTTTAGTTTTAATATTAGTTATATTAATTTATTTTTTGCCATTTAGTATGTGTTACTTGTATTTGGTGTTTGAAAGAACTTTGAACAACATTTAACATTTTGGTGTGAGAATAGGTTACTTTTTATGTGTTTGTGATACCTAAGTATTATTGTGATACCCACCACATGTTTAGAGATTTTTGGAGATTTTTTTTACGGGAATACAAATTTTTCACGACGGTTTTTTAAAAAAACCGTTGTAAAAAATTGGCATTCCACGACGGTTTTTGTAAAAACTATTATCGAAGGCCTTTCATGACGGTTTTTACTAAAAACTGTCGTGAAAGGTGCAAGCCTTCCACGATGGTTTTCCACGACGATTTTTGTAAAAACCGTCGTGGAAGGCCTTTTACGACGATTTTTACTAAAAACCATCGTGAAAGGTAAAGAAACCTTTCCACGATGGTTTTTTAAAAAACCGTCGTGGAATGTCAATTTTTCACGACGGTTTATCAAAAAATCGTCGTCGAAAATTACTATATTACAACCCCTTCCTGCGCCAATTTTTATATTACACGACGGTAAAAAACTATCGTGAAAACTCCATGTCGTACCACGACTGAAGTTTTCACGACTGTTTTTTAACTGTCGTAAAATTTTTCCACGACGGTTATAAACCGTTGTGGAATCCACAATTTGTAGTAGTGCTCTTAGTTGGCAGGCCGAATTGGTAGATCAGCCTACCGAACTTACTCCATCGGTAGGCCGAACTTAAGGACCGGCTTGCCGAACTTACGATAAATGATCCTTGCAAATCTTTATTTTCCACTTGAGATTTTAGGATAAAGCCTCAGTTTTAATTCAAATAACTCAATGAAGAAGTTATCTGATTAAAACAGTCATATCTAGATAATCTCCAGGAAAATAAATATTCTTGATGATTCAAAAAGTTTATCTTGAATTAATTTATTCAAAATTAATCCAATCGACAAACATACATGAATTATCTGATCCCGATAATTCAACAAGTTTATCTTGAATTAATTTTCATTCAATCGATAAACAAACATTAATTATCTAGTCCTATCGAATCTTCAGCCAACTTGATTATTTGACACAAGTCACCAATTATTGGGAAAGCACACCATATCGTTACAGGATTTTTATGAGCTAACAAAAGAGACCTAATGGACCTATATAGTGCAAGCTCCTGATAATTATAAAACATGATATCCTAGATATACATTTTATAATTATCAACTCCAATGCTACTCCACTAAAAGCTCAGAGCTGCACTCTCGAACTATATAGAATTACAAAGCACATATAGCTAAGTCTCTATGACATATCATAATGCGTCGTATCCCTATATGATTATCCATAATCAACTTAAAGATAAATTGTCTTACCTTACTGATTATTTTTATCTTACATTCCATTATCTCACCATTGGCAAACTTACCATTCTAAAATGGTATACCATTCGGTTACACCAATGTATCCAAATGGTTGAGCACTTTAGTTTTTCAATTACAGGATGGCGCATATAAGAGGATATCTTGACTCCTAAAGAGGAGCTGTAGATTCCATATCTATGAATAATAGGTCTATGTTATTAAGAATCATGCCTTCAACGTACTGGCATGTGTACCACTATTAAAATGTGGATGTCACCTTTTGATACATCAAAAGACATAGGTCAAGAAAATAGGCTCACTATTTATCTCAGGATTAAGATACAATACATATGATTGTCAAAAGTGAATTAATTTACCGAGACAAAATTATTAATCCAAATCAATTCACTTATGTCCTGATGTAACACATCGTCATCTATGACAATTTACCAATGTTTCTATTCAAGGAGTCTACCTTCAATGGCCAAGACAAACCATCTCCTTATAGGGATATAGACAACATAACAATCTTTACATGAATAAAGCACCCAACTTTATTTCCTCAATTGTGGATCTTATGATTTAGACCGTTACCTTAAGAATAATGTCTTCCATATAATCTGTCCATCATATGCTCAATTCTTAAAGGTTTAGATCGACAGTTTCAAACTTTTGTTTGCTTAATATACATTCAACAAATATGAACGTAAAGAGGACAATATTTGATATATGAATAATAAATAAATTCTTTATTGATAAAAATGTCTAAAAAATGTTACATTTTTACTCCTTAGGGCATACATATCTAACAATTATGTCACATCAATTACAATATTTTAATTGACATGATTACTGATATAATATTTTAATTAACATGACATTTTAATTGATGTGACATGATATTATTAGGAGATAAAAACAGTGATGTGAATAAGGAGACATAGGAGTCGGTTCCCGATCCATAATTCATGAGAAGTAAAAGGACTAGAACTTGCAATTATTGGCTAACGAAGCAATTATTTAGATTTCCTTAACCAACAAAAATGTTTCTTTCTTTTGGAACTATTTGTAATCGAATTGTTTCACAGCTTTGTGGGTTGTTTCTTTTTTATTACTTTAAACTTTGGTTTCTTCTATAATTTTTCTTTATTAAATATTCAAGTGAGAAAGTTGACAGAGTATAATTAGAATGCTAATAGCAGTGGGTGTCAACTTAGACATGATATTCTGGTTGTTATGATATTAGTTATACTCTCTCACAATTTATTTGTTCATTTTTTTTTTTTTTTAAGAAACTCCTTTAAAAAAAATAACGGCAAAAACAAAATCTGACAACCGTACAGCCCAATTGCCTAGGATAGTTTCAGAGAACCATATCGAACAACGATTTATTATATAAGAAATAGACACTACAGAGCTAATGTGAACAGACATACTTAAAAAGACTGGATTAATATAAAGCTATAAAAAGTTGACGAGACCAGCGAACAAAATTGACGATCAGGACACGAAAAGGAAAGTTGGAAGCCATAATATGAACAGAATTAGTGTTACATACCTTTTTTCTTTTTCGTGCTCATCAGATAAGAAGCACTGGCCATTTGTTTGAAAACGACGTCAAGTTCTCTCCTGAAAATGACAGAAAGCCGTCCAAAAATAATCGTGCATGTTAAGAATTTAAAGCATTTAATTTGCAACTCTCGATCCTACCACGAAGATGCCCTACAAGTCTTGGCTTCACCCCACTATATGGACTTTACCACATATACATGCACAAGGTATAGTGTCGAATGTAGCTTAGTTTTAGTACATAGTACATATACTTCAATTTTCACAAGTCAAAAATTAACTCTTCACCTCATTAGAGATTCAAAAGGGGAGCAGGAGATTGTCTAACTGCACCGCCTTTTTGGGTAATTAAAGAAACAGTAGATGATGACAACAATTATTTATTTTTACACTACAATAAATTTTTGATTATATGACATTTATTTAACAACCGTTTCTTAAAAACTGTCGTGCTAAGGGAAAAAAAACATGGCAAGTTATGCCTGCGAAGACGAAAACCCTCATGGAATGGCCGCTAGCTACCACAATGGTTTTTTAAAAAACCGCCGTGGTATGCCTTACCTACCATGACGTTTTTTAAAAAACGGTCATGGTATCTCGCGATTCTCAAATAGTTTTTTAAAAAACCATCATAGTAGCTCACCTTTTTCTCATCTACACAATCAGATATAATTCAGAAACTCACTTATGAAATACGAACATAGACCCCCTCCGAATCAGCTGCCGCCATCCCTCTCTGTCTCCATACTTCTTAATCTCATTCCAAATTGTAAGTTTTTGTTAGAAATTGATAAATTGTTGTTGATTTTGTTGTATAATTAATCCGAAATTGATAAGTAGTTATTGATTTTGTTGTTTATTCCGTGATTATTATATTGTAGATCATGGGTGTGATTTATTTGTTTTATAATGGGTATGTGTAATTTGTTTTATTGATGGGTGATGTTTTTGCTTTATGATTAGAATATATATAGGTGGGCATGTATATAATTTGTGAAATTAATTTTAATTGAATATTTGCTATTTATTATTTTGATTTAGGACTTGCAAAAGGGATAGGAAATGGATGTGGGATTTTCGATTGTCTAGAGAGTATGTGAATGGTGTGGAAGAGTTCTTGGATTTTGTCAAAAATCATGCCAATAGTGATAAAATTCGGTGTCCTTGTGTTCAATGTAGAAACCATAAATTGCATCCAATTTCAATCGTTAGAGGACAATTATTTTGGAATGGAATTATAAGTAGTTATTAAACGTGGAAGGCTACTATCTTACAGCATTTATAATGCTGTAAAATAGCTTCCACGACGGTTTGTTTATAAACTGTCATGAAAGCTGCTATCTTTTTGATAGCATTTATAATGCTATAAAATAGCTTCCACGATGGTTTATTTATAAACCATCGTGGAAGGGTGCTGTCTTTTACATAGCATTTATAATGCTGTAAATAAACCATCGTAGAAGGCTGTTGTCTTTTTTACAGCATTGAATGACAGCATTTTCAATCCTGTAAAATAGCTTTCACGATGGTTACTATCGTGGAAGCTTCATTTTCCCCCCTTAAAAATTTTGAAACACGCGGCCACCTCCAAATTTTACTCCCTTTCTTTCTAAAATTGCTTTCTCTCTCTTTATAAAATCCCTCTCTCTCTCTCTCTCTCTCTCTCTCAAATCCCTCTATTTCACTCTCAAGATCTCTCTTCGTTGCCGAGAAGCTCCCCTTCCCTCTCTCTCTCTTCTACCATCCCCCCACCCCTTCCTCTCTCTCTCCTCATCCCCCTCCCCCCCGCCCCTTCCTTTCCTCTCTCCTCTTCCCCCTCTCAACTGCCCCCCTCCTCCCCCACCCGCCCCACCCTAGCTCCACCCTCCCCCCTCACCCCACCCACCACCCACCCTGCCGCACCCACCCCCCACTCCACCCCACCCTCACCCCCTGCGCCCCACCCACCCTCTCCTTGTCAGCCCACCCCTTCCCACCCTTGCCCCCCTCGCCCCACCCTGCCCCCACCCTCTCCCCCTTTGCCCCACCCACCCCCCACTCCACCCTACCTCGCCCCTCTCGCCCCCTTAGCCCCACCCACCCTATAACCCGCCCCACCCACGCCCCTATTGCCCCACCCACCCCCTACCCTGCCTCACCCTCGCTCCACCTTGCCCCCCTTGCCCCATCCACCCACCCACCCACCACCCGCCCCCACACATTTTATTTGTTTTATGAATATATGAAATCATATAAATATGTGAAATTGTGTATATGTGAATATGTGTAATATGTGAAATTGTGTAATTAAAATTGTAAAATTGTGAATATATGTAATATGTGAAATTATGTGAATATGTGCAATTATGTGACTATGTGAAATTGTGTAATTGAAATTGCAAACTTGTGAATATGTGAAATATGTTAATATTGTGAAATTGTTAAATTGTGTGATTGAAATTGTGACTTGTGAGTATGTGAAGATGTGAATATGTGAAATTGTGTTCGTTAAATTGTAAACTTGTGAATATGTGAAATATGTGAATATCGTGAATATGTGAAATTGTGTAATTGAAATTGTAAACCTGTGAATATGTCAAGAAGTGAATATGTGAAATATGTGAAATTATGTAAATATATGAAATTGGGTTGGTGAAATTGTAAACTTGCGAATATGTGAAATATGTGAAATTGTGTAATTGAATTGGTTTGATCCCTTCGAACACCCACCATTTAAGGATTTTGTATTAGTCATGAGATTGTAAGAATTAATGTTCTCTTATAAAATTAACTATTGAGTCCCACATAATTAACTCATCTATTAATTCATTTAAACATGACTCATTGTTAGGGTGCTTAATGATTGGAAGCTTCAAGAGGGAAGCGGTGTCACGAACTAATCAAACGGAACACTATTTTTCAAACGTAAGTGTCCAAGACAACAAGAAAAAGTAGAATGTGGTTTTTTTATTCTATATTTCATGCGAGATATAAATACAAGTGGTATACAAGCCCTAGGAAAAAAGATTTTTATATACATACGGATATACATGAAATTAGATTAGAGTGGGTACAATTTCTAAATAGTTATGTAATTTTTAGATAGATAGATAGAGATAGTAGATAAACAATTGCTCAAAAGAGTTCAAATGTAAATGATCTTGTAAATACTTTGTAATTTCAATATACGTCAATTTTTGTATGCAATCAGGGCCTTGTTGTAATGGATAATACATGGGATTGGCCATCCCATGGAAAATAAAAAATTTTTGGAAATTTTTTTTTTTTACAATACCAATTTTTCACAACGGTTTTTATAAAAACCATTGTGGAAGCATAAGCTTTCACGACGGTTTTACAAGAAAACGTCGTGGAAGGTCATGCTTCAATGACCTTTTTCGAAAAAGCCATTGTGGAAGCTTACCTTCCACGATGGTTTTCAACCGTCGTGGAAGGTCAAGCTTCCATGATAGTTTCGATCACGATGGTTTCTATACGATAGTTTCGACCATGACGGTTTCTATAGAACCCGTCGTGCAAGCTTAACCTTCCACGACGGTCCCATGATTCCTCTTCGACAAATTTTGTTGTTCCATGGTGTAAAAAACTATTGTAAAAACTACATTTTGTACCACGATTGAGTTTGGTTTATTTGTTGGAACTTTCTACTAATGAAAGATCTAAAATGGCGGGTCTAGAGGGAGACCCTCACCCTCCATCGTTGCCCTCCCTCCTCTCTTCCTTTCAACCAAACAAGATTGAGGCTATCCCCTAACCCTTCTCCCACCATCCTTCTTCCTCCCTTCATCAGTCCCTCCTACTAAACACAACCTAAGAGGCAAGGACATATTTGAGGGAATCCCTATTATGGGGCCTTATCTCACCCCAAACTGGGGTGGTGACGTAGTGGTTTAATTAAAATAATGAATTAAGATTAATTCTAAACAATAGGAATAGATTAATTATGAAGATGACAAAACCAATGCGATTGGAAAAGACATAATATTTAAACATGGCAAAAGAAAAACTATTGAATTAACCTTGAAATTAATTTATTACTTAGGATCTACCAAATAGCATTTGGGTCCCACCGGAACCCACAACAGTGTATACATAGTACAGACATAAAAAAAATACAACTAAACCATAGTTTAACAAACATATTTAAGAGCACCATTAAGGTATCCTTGTTATATGCCTTGAATAAAAAAAAAAGAAAGAAAACTAGAACAATTCACAGACTCTACAAGCTAATATTAAATCTACTCAATTACTACTACGAACCACTAAATAGGGGGAAATAAAATAGTAGAAGTCATAAGTGAAAAACTCAGTAGGACTTAATTCTTTGAAACAACATTTATAATGAACTAATAAAAAGAGACAGGAAACATATGTAAAATTTAAAGTAACAATGAAATAAATAACTTAATTCGATTTTTGTGTATTCTTAGCATACGTTATATGATTTATTATAAATCATATATTAAATATTACCATGTGCAAGCCTAATATAATGACCATTGTAGTGGCCTGGATTGGTTTTGGGACTTGCACCTAGGTCATCCTTTGCACGACTTGATCTCTATGTGGCATCATGCACTTAAAACTCAACCAATCGAGGTCTTATTTGATTGGTGTTTAGAAAATTATTTAACTTGACTCACTTGATGATACTTACATCGAGATGATATTTATCAAAACTGTTAATCATATTTCCAAAACGATTGAAAATAATAAAACAGTTAAAGTATAATTCAATTCTTTAAACAACATTTAAGACAATGGGAAGTGGCCAAATACTTATGAAATCATGGCGATAAGGAAGGGGATGTAGAATCTTGCCTCAATTTCCTATTACTAGAACACGCTTATACTGTAATTTCGCTCTACTACGTTAGCTCCAAGGGGATAGCGAACAACCTTAAGTGCAAACTGAATCATTAATTTGAAAGTTTAGACATAGTACACCAGTATGCAAATTTCATGATTTCTTAGTGTGCCTTCCTTAATTATAATACCTCATTTACTCGCATAATAATTAATTGCACTTCAAAATACATAAGCAATGATTTCCAATTATGTAAAGCATGCAAAACTCATTAAAAGTGCAATTTGAAGCAAAAGGAGTTCAAATAGCTCAATCTAGGTATTTTGGTGTAGTGCAGTTGACCGAGGTACAATACTTGTATCGACCACGTGTCTTATGGTAGCTGGATCGATTGCGTTATACTAATCGTGGTTGATAGTGGCGTTGCAACCATAATACTCTGCTTCAAGCATTCGAGTTCAAACCGAGTTTAATCATTCTTAAAACCATTTCTAATGTCTCAAAACATGTTCTAAAATTCCTAAATCATCATATGAACTATTTAAACTCAATTTTGCTCACATGAAACTTAGATTCACTATTTTTTTAATATCCTTTATAAATACTCAAAAAATGAGAAAAACAAACTCAAAAACATGCTTAATCCAAATTCATGAGTGCAAGGTTATGAAATAGGCTTTCTTAAGTCAGAAATAAACCTTATAAAATGTTTTCCCATCATTCTCAGATACATTTAAACTATAATTAGCTTCCATATTTTCACATGCAAATCACATTTGACATAAAAATGTCAATAACACGTCCGATAAACAAAATGTCAAAACCAAAGTCTAAACAAAGAATAAATTCTAAAAATTTGTATGATTAAGCTATGATGTTTCTAACCTCATTTTTGTTAGAAAAACAAAATCTAGACTTGGAACTCCATTTCTATATTGGCTATGGCAGCTATGTTTGAGTCTAAGTTTTTGAAACTAAACTGAGAATGAGAGATAGAGAAGGAGAGGCTAACGTGAAAAAAGAGAGGAAGAGAGAGAGAGAGAGTGGTGATGCTTGAGCAAAACTTGGCATCTTTTAATCAGAAGTCAGGGGTTGTTTCAAGGCAAAACCATGTTCAACACATGGTCTCTGATGGAGAGTTTCTAGGCTTTGATCACTTCACATGATTTGTATCTAGGTGTATGTTAGAAGACCTATTGGATATTTCGACAAATGTTGGGTTTTTATTGTAAATAAATGATTTAAATTAAAAGGTTGTAATTTAATTAAAACTGATTTAAATGTAACATGATACACTAAAAATTTATTTTTAAAGCAATATAATAATTACTGAAACAAAATGAATAAAAGTGAAATAATTATGAAAATGAAAATTCCAAAAGTGATTAAATAAGAAAATAAAATGTCAATTAGGTACATTAGTTTGCCAATTAAATTAGAGACATTATAGCTCTCCTCCTTTTAGGGAATTTCATCTTCGAAATTAGAGCTTACCTCAAAAATAGAACAGATGTAGATACAGCTCCTGCATAGTCGATTCCGACTCCCATGTGGCCTCGTTGACACCATGGTGTTGCTAGAAGACCTTCACTAATAGTATTTTATGATGTTGTAAACTTGTCACCTTCTGATTGATGATCTAGATCGACACCTCCTCCTAGGTTGTATCCTCTTGTATCGACATGTCATAGAATGAAACAATGTTGCTGAGGTCGGACTGACACTTGTGGAGCAATGACACATGGAATACATTATGAGCATGGGAAAGCTAGGGAGGAAGATCCAGTTGTTAAGCAACTGCATCGACTTGGTAGATGATCTCATACAGCCCGATATACCTTGGTGTAAGATTACCACTCAAACCAAAATATGAATTCTTTTATGTGAGGAAAACTTGAGGAGAACAAAATCATCTTCTTTTAATTTTAAGAGTTGGCATCTCTTATTAGCATGACTTTTTTGTTAGCTCTAGGTTACCTTTAGATGGTCTCATGTCACGACGATCTTCTCATTGTTTTCGTAGATCTCATCTGGTCCCATGACTATCCTATCTTCTGTTTCTAACCAACAAATCGGTGATCGACATGGTCTTCTATATATTGCCTCGAATGGTGCCATACTAATACTCGCTTAATAACTATTGTTGTACTAGAATTTGGCTAGACATAGGTGCTTCTTTCAATTTCCACCAAAGTCTAAAACACAAGCATGCAACATATCCTTAAGAATCTGTATAGCCTACTTAGACTAACTATCGGTCTAAGGATGAAAGGTGGTGCTAAAGTTCAACTCTATACCTAATGCTCCCTAAAAACTCCTTCAATACTTAGCATTCAACCAAGTATCTCTATTAAAAGTGATGGATAACAAAACCCCATGCAACTTAATTATGTGCTCAAGATGCAATTCACCTAGGACTTTCCTTGAGTACATTGACTTAAATAGTATAAAATATGTCGATTTTGTCAACTATTAGCAACCACTCAAATAGCATCATGCTTTTATTTCGTCCTTGGCAATTTGGTGAGAAAATCCATTGTAATATGCACCCACTTCCACCTTGGAGTAAGAAGCTATTGAAACTAACTAGCGGGCTTTTGGTGTTTAGTTTTCACTCGGAAACACATCATGCACTCGGAGACATAATCGTGAATGTCCTTCTTCATGCCTTTTTAACAATATTGTCTTTAAAGAACACTACATCTTGGTGCTTCCATGATGAATGGCGAAAAGAGACTTGTGCACTTTATCGAACACAACTTTTGTCACTTCTTCCACTACAGACATAGCTAAATGTTCATTGAAATACATAGATCAATCTACATGCACATTCCATTCATCGAGCTATTCCATGTTCTGAATTCAAGCCCAAATCCCCTGAAGATGTTGGTCTTGCCACTGATTCTGCTTCACATACTAGATAAGTGCTAGAGTAGATACCAATTACAAATTAAATCCTGACTATAGTCCATACTCATTAACCACGGCATCTCCTTTGTAATCTTCTAATACCAGACATGTGATAATTCTATAAGACTTCTCACTAAGTGAATTTGCCACGACATTTACATTTATAGGATGATATTGCAATGTGAAGTCATAATCTTCTATGAACTCTATCCATCGTTGCTGTCTCAAATTCAAATCCCTCTGAGTGAAGGAATAACTCAAACTCTTGTGATTAGAGAAAATTTGAAATACTGCCCTGTGAGGTAACACCTCTAAATCTTTAGTGTGTGGATAATTGTTGCGAGTTCTAAATCGTGAGTAGGATAATTCTGCTCAAGCGGCTTTAACTCTCATGACACATATGCTACAACCTATCCATGTTACATCAAAATGCATCTAAGTCCACATCCCTATGAATCTATTTAAACCTCATACGGCTTATTATTGTTTAGTATAATCAATAATGGAGTGATAGTCAACTGGGTCTTGAATTCCTAAAAGGCATCCGTAAACAATGTTCTATTGGAATAAAATATCTTTCTTAGAGAAATCTTGTTCAAACCTCCTATAGTACCCTATGAGTCCTCAAAAATAGTAGATTTTTGCTACATTCCTTGGTCCTTCCTATTGTTCCATGGTCTTTATCTTAGATAGATCCACTGAAATACCTTTGCTGGAGACAACATGTCCTAGAAACTTAACTTCTGTCCACCAAAAATCACGCTTCTCTTTCTTAGCATACAACTGGTGCTCCTAAAGAGTCTACAAACCAACCCTCAAATGTTGCTCTTGCTCCTCCTAAGTCTTGGAATATACTAGTACATCATCAATAAACACAATCATGAATTGATCCAAGTAAGGCTGAAAGATCTGATTCATCACGTCTATAAAAGCTACAAGAGCATGGGTCGATACAAGTGATATTACAAAGAACTCAAAATGTCTATACTAGGTCTTAAAAGCTATCTTCAAAATATTTTCTTCCTTTATCCTAATATGATGGTATCTTGAGCATAGAACTATCTTCGAGAAGTACCAAGAACTTCCTAACTAATCGAACAATTCATTGATCCTTTTAGCAGATATTTGTTCTTTATTGTAGCTCGATTCAACTGCTAGTAGTCGATACATAAGCTGAGGGATCCATCATGCTTCTTATCGAATAAGACTGGTGTACCCAACAGTGACACGCTATTCTTAATGTATTCCTTATCTATGAGTTCTTAAAGCTGCTTCCTTAATTCCTTTACTTCTGTTAGCGCCATTTGATATGGTGTGATGGAGATTAGAGCAATTTTGGGAACTAACTCAATGCCGAACTTGATATCATGGTGCAACGGTAATCTAGATAGCTCGTTAGGGAAAACATCCTCAAACTTGTCAACCACTGGTATGGACTATCTTTCTAAAGCAAAAATAAGTGCATAATAGGCTAAGTTCCTTTGCCCACCAAAACATGGTTTTAAGGACCAATCTATCATCATCTGATCAGTACCACCTTTGTAGGTGATCAGTGCTTATTAATTACTAGGGTTGCCCTTCTATGGTGACAATCAACAATTATGTTGTACTTAGATAACTAGTCTATTCCTAGGATTACATCATAAGTACTCATTGGAATTATAATCAAATAACTTATTAGAATTTTAGCCCCAGTTATAATCTTAAAAGATTTACATATGATATTCACATGCATTCGTCCTAAGGGTGAGGTAATAATTATGGGCTGATGAAATCCCTCTATTTATAACCCTAAGGGGTCTAAAAATGAACTAGAAATGAGACAATACATGGCACTAGTATTGAATGATACAGGAGCTAAAAATTGAGAAATAAGAACTACACCATCAACAACTACATTACTGGCCTGGGCACTAAAACTTCATGATGCCATGGTGTGAACCTTTCCCTAAGCCTTCCCTTTCCCTTTTGTTTGCATTGCTAGGTCTTGGATTTGTTGTTCAAAACAGTTGTGGCAATGGAGACTACAGACTACCTAGACTATATGGCATATACTATAGGAAACCCTATTGAAAACTTTTATGGACGAAAACTCTGAGCTGAGTTTGGCATATGTTGGGGAGTGAGCTGCTGAAACTAGGGTTGGGAAACTACTAAGGCTAAAACTAAGGTTGAGGTTGAGGCTATTAGGATCAACCCTCTCCAGACTACAATGCTTACTGTGGGTTTCTAAATGGATAGTTTCTCTTAATGTGACTAGCTTGCTTGTAATAGTGACAATGGAAGCTATGGAGATTGTTTTAACCGCTATCGAATAAGCTGCTACTGCCACTTTGGTACCACCACTGTTTTGGCACCTCAAGTGCTGATTGTTGCTATTGTCCTTCTTGTTGTTTCTTTGAGGTCCATTAGTGGTCCTTGTCTAACTTTCATAGTAATTGGTGTTTTCCCTCTCAACTGATAATGTAGATGATACTAAATCACCATAGGTCCGAATCCTTATAGCAACTAATTGATGTTGGATGGAACCCTTAAGTCCTTCTTGGAACTTAATACACCTTTCTTCTCAGATACAACTATAGATGGAACAAACCTAGACAACTCAGGAAACTTTGCCTCATAATCCTTAACTATTATCTCACCTTGCTCCAAGCAGTAGGACTTGATGATCCTTTGATCCTTGTACCCTTGAGGAAAATAACAATCATAGAACAACTTCTCAAAACTAGCCAAATAGATGTTCCTATTGTTCTTAGCATGCTTTGCCTACTTCCACTAAGCGTTGGCACTACACTTTAGCTTGTATGCTGGAAACTCGACCCAGAACTCAGTGGGCACTCGTAAAGTATCCAGATGCTTCACCACGGAGTCAAACCAATACTCAACCAACTCAGGTTCCCCACTCTCATTAAAGGTCAGTATCCTTGCATGGTGAAACTCCCAAAAATACTTTTGTGGCGACTCATTGCAAAATCCTCATTTACTCACATAATAGTTAATCATACTTTAAAATATGTAAACATTGATTTCTAATCATTCAAAGTAAGCAACATTCATTAAAAATAGAAATTGAGGCAAAAAAGGTTTTGAATAGCACAAATTGGGCATTTTGGTGTAGTGTGGTTGACCAAAGTATACTATGCATGGTTGACCGTATGTTTCACAGTAGTGGGGTCAACCACATTAGACTAACCACGATCGACCATGGAGTCATGACCAAAATGCTCTACTTCAAGCATTTGAGTTCAAACCAAATTTAATTATTCTTAAAGCCATTTCTGATGTCTCAAAACATGTTTCCTAAATCATCATATGAACCATTTAAACAAAGCTTTGCTTACATCCAACTCTAATTTACTATTTTTACAATATTCTTTACAAATACTCTGAAATGAGAAAAACAAACTCAAGAACATGCTTAATCCAAATTCATGAGTGCAAGGTGGTGAAATAGGCTTTCAAAAGTTTGAAATAAACCCTAGAAAATGTTTTCCCATCATTCTCTGATACATTTAAGCCATAATCAACTTGTGTATTTTCACATGCAAATCACATATTGACTTAAAAACTTTAAGAACATGTCTAATAAACAAATGTTAAAACCAAGCCTAAACATATGAATTTTGAAGCTATAAACCAAGAATAAATTCTAAAAATTGAAATATGATTTGTTGGCTCCAAGGTTGTAAATGATTTTTTATTTTTTTTTTATGACAACAAACATTTTATTGCTTAATCACTTATAATTTATTTTGAGTGTGTAGAGCTATTTTATGAAGAAATAGTTTATAGCAGCTCAATATAATTAGAAGAATTCTCTATCAAGACTCAGAAGTAATTAAATGTGAAAAAGGATCAATTATTGAGAGATTAAAGATTGAAGATAGAGCATCAACAACCATGAAGAATAAGTTTTATTTTATTTCAAAGCTTGTACCTTGTTAGAGCATGCATGAGAAATTTATCAAGTTTGTTTGGCTCAAAGTTGATTTTAATTTTTTATTTTGAACTTGATTTCAAAGGTTTTAATTTTTTATATTTATAGTTTGAAAATTAAGTTAAAAATATTTGAAGTCTTGAAAATATATTCTAAATTGTTTCTACATGATTCCATTTGTTTTCAAGACTTAGAACTAATTTACAAATGGTTTTAAAATGTTTTAAAATTGTTTTATTCTTAAAATTGATCTATAAAGTAAATTGTTTAAAACAAAATTTTTGAAAAATTGAAAATAGCACTAGGCTTGCTAACAAGCCCCGTCGACAGGGTGTGTATGATCAAAAGCTATTGTATAAAGGTGAAAATGTGGTATGCTATGCAATATATCTTAAGAGTCTCGGTTTATGTGTCACTTTAGTTTGATACAGTTTATTTACTCTTTTTGTTGATGCCAAAAGGGGGAGAGCATGTGAGATTGATTGCTTTAGGTTTTTTGCTAAAATGGATTGATCTTGTTTTGATCTTTATGTTTTGAGCATCCCAGTAGAGGGAGAGTTTTGCTACTCTAAGGATTAAATTATGATAGACAAGGGAAGCTTAAGATAAAGTATATGGTAAGAAAATTTGAGCTACATTTATTTTGTTTCAAGTAAAAATTTCTGTCATTATTTTGCAAAAGCAATTAACTATTTGTTATCATCAAAAAGGGGGAGATTGTTAGCTCCAAGGTTTCAAATGATATATTTATTTTGTTTTGATGACAAGAAACAATTTATTGCTTAATTACTAATGATTTATCTTGAGTGTGTAAAGCTATTTTGTGAAGAAATAATTTATAGCAACTCAAGATAATTGGAATAATTCTCTATCAAGACTCGAACGCAATTAAATGCAAGGACGGATCAATTACTGAGAGCTTGAAGATTAAAGATAGAGCATCAACAAGCATGAAGAATAAGTTTTATTTTATTTCTAAACTTATACAATGTTAGAGTATGCATGATGTTAAAGCATGCATAAGAAGTTTATCAAGTTCATTTGGCTCAAAGTTGTTTTGTATTTTTTATTTTAAACTTGATTTCAAAGGTTTTAATTTTTTATTTTTAGATTCAAAATTAAGTTAAAAGTTAGTTGAAGTCTTGAAATATTTTTTTAAAAAATTGTTTTTGCATGATTCCATTTGTTTTCAAGACTTAGAATTGATTTAAAAATGGTTTTAAAATGTTTTAAAAATGTTTTAGACTTAAATTGATCTATAAAGTAAATTGTTTAAAATAAAATTTTTGAACATATGAAAATGATGCCAGGCTTGCTTACAAGCCCAGTCAACCAGGGTATGTATAGTCTAGTCCACCAAACTAGCCTAGAATGGCCTAGTTTAAGTAGCAACTTGATCGACTGTGCTATACATAAAGCGGTAAGCCGAACTATCTAATAGCTAGTTTTTTAGCCATTGCAAGTGCACTGCAAATAGTCATAATTTTTTAGTTTCGAGTGTTTGCCTATAAATAGCCTCATTTATAACCTTCCTAAGTAAGAAGAATACTTACAATCATTATTGCATCATTCTCTAAGTGTTCTATAAGCTTTTCATCAATATTTGAGCCAAACTTGTTAAATACTTTTCTTATGTGCTTGATCATCTCCTAGTTTGTTCCAAATTGTATTCTATACATTTCTAAGAGCTAAAAGTGAATGATTAAAAGTTTCCATTCCTTGTAAATTGATCAAAATAGGTTTTCGAAGCCTTGGCAACTTCGGGGTTGTTTTTGGTTGGCCAATCTTTGTAAAAAATTGGCGGGTTGTTTGGGTTTGTCAATCTCAATAGAAAATTGACTATTGTAAAAGGTTGTAGTGAGCCTCGGGTGGATAAAGTCATTGGATTGTTCAAGATGTGATCATGTCAATAAGACAATTGTGATAGTAGAAGAGGCCGAGTCGAAGCTTTGCTTAGTGGCAGTAGATATAGACATATTGTCGAACCACTATAAATAGTGTTTGTATTTTTCTTTCCTTAATTTTTAACTTTTATGCATTTATATTTTGTTAAAGTTTATCATAATTGCTATTTATGTGTTTCACTTATTTGTGCGATTAATCTAGAAAATTCCAATAATTGTGAAAAAGTTTTTAAAACCTAATTCACTCCCTCTTGCGTAGTTGTTCTTGGGCTAACATGATTGAGCTATAATGTTTCTAACCTCAACTTTGTTGCATAAAAAATGTCTAGACTTAGAACTCTGCTTCTGTTTTGTTATGGTAGCTATGTTTGAGTTTGAGTTTTTGCAACAAAAATGAGAAAGAAAGAGGGAGAGGGTAACGTGAAAAAGTGAGGAAGAGAAAAAGAGTATGGTGAAGTCTAAGCAAAACTTGGCATCTTTTATTAGAAGGCAAAGGTAGTTTCAAGGCAAAACTATTTACAGCTGATGGTTTTTGATGGAGAGATTCAAGGGTCTGATCACTTCACATGATTTGTGTCTAAGTGTATGTCAGGGGACTTGTTAGGTATTTTGGCAAATGTTCTTATTTTAAATAAATTAATTATAGAAAAAGGTTGCAATTTAATTAAATTTGATTTAAAAATATAGAAATTTATTTTAAAACAATTTAATAATTGATGGAATAAAATATAAATAAAATGAATAAAATGCAATAAGTATGAAAAGGAAAATTCTAAGAGTATAATTAAAAAAATAAAACATCAATTAGGCGCACTAATTTACCAATTTACATACTAATTATGTTAAATTAAATTAGGGACATTACAGGCATTCCATTACCTTTGTCATTCCTAACCGTGATGTTTATTGTTGACAAATAGGGTGTTTAGGGGACTAGTTGTTTGAACCTAAAATAATGTAAAGCTCTTATTTGTTACAATGTAAAGCAAGAGTACTGAGTTATAGTGTAAATCTCTCACATGCTATACTATTGTAAGTCAACTTAGTGATTTGAACCATTCTTCCAAAATTAACCCTAAAAAATATATTTGAATAAGTTGATTAGAAACAAAAATTTGTTGAAATTATTTCAAAATTCAATTCAAATTTAATGCTTTTGAAAAGCACTCAAATTCCAATAAATATAGACAGTATTATTGGGATTTAGTCTGTAAGAAATATATTTTCAAGAAAATAAAATAATTATAATTTTATGTTGGAACTATGCAAGGTACCGATTATTTCCCACTTCCTTGCCCCGAACCCCGCTTGGCCCAAAAAAATTATCAATCCCTTATCTCTACAAGGCCCTACCTTTTGGTAACTAATACTATATTGGTTGCTGGCAATTATTTCACAACCATGCCAGTTAGCCACCAAAAAAAAAAAAAAAAAGCTAGACGACAATGAAGTAGAATTGGCTAGTTATTAGAGTGGGCAACTACTAACCCAACCATACTATGACACCTAAGACATGCGGAATGACTATAGCAATTGTGCACAACCTGCTAATTGTCCAAGTTGAACTGCCATGATTCAAAGTAGTGTTTATTGTAAATATTTCAAATTTGGAGGATGTTGGATAGTTGAAATTATGTGGCACATCTTACAAATTAGGATTCAATTTCGAGAAAAAGACTTAAATTCTAGATTTTAAGTTTTGATAGGTAAAATTGTGAGATTGAGGGTGTAATTCTATAAACTTAATAAAAGATCGACGCCATAAATGTGGTTGATATAATGCTAAAAGATATTATTTTAGCAATTTATCAAATTTAAATAATTTCATATTGATTAAATTTTCTTTTATCTTTTTTTTTTTAAAAAAATTGGACCTCCATGCATACTAATAACAGTACAAATAAAGTCGCCTACGATGTCCATTGAGGATAGAATTCATCCTTGACTCAAGCTAGATCCATAAGTAAATGCAATGAAGCACAGAGGGACAAAGTACGAGCATCGAGACCTAAGAAGGGAATATTCACTTGACACACACGACAAAGAGCTCAACGAAGGCTCTTTATAATGACCTGTCGATTGACAATCCCACTCGACTAGATCTACTTTCTCCAAAACAACTTTTGGAGGAAAATAAGCAACTCGAACTAGATACAAATCTAGCTGAACATAACTACACACCCCGCTTCTATCAAGCAGGTGAGGTTGGTGCCTTATAAGCTATGACATTTGTAAATACTCTATAATTATTTATAATAAATAAATAAATAAAATGACATTTGTAATTATTTTGGTTACTTATCTATATTATGAATACTCTTATAAACATGAAGAAAATCCTATGATTATTTATGTGACTATAAATTTAGCATAGAAGTGTTATATGCTTAAGGATAAAATTTATAGATAATAAACTTAATAATTTGTAATAATTAATTAAAGTTTGAAATCTTTAATTAACTATTACAAGTATGGTCAATCTCATTTGGAATGAAATAGTCTTATCAGGGATATTAAAGTAGATACATTGGATTGGAGGTGCTTTATATAATGAGATTATATAGGACTGGACCAAATAAATTATGAATATCTAATAATCATCCATTATAAATAGAATATTTAAATTTATTACTACGATGATCATATATTTAACAGTTTTAATCTTGAGTATTTATTAGACTCCTATTTATAATATTATGTTTTTCGACTTGTATGGTAAGATTTATCTAGCTAAACATAGATTATAACTTAGCCTCTTAGAAACGTAATGGAATAAAGGGCCGGGAATAATATTATACATATACGGAATCCATTCCTTCCTTATAGAAATTAGAAAAATAACTCTCTTGAGTGATAATTCGAGTTTTGAATAGTAGAGTGCTCATTTATAATAAGATTATGAATTAACTGTTCATTAGAAAATTATTGGAACTCAAGAATAAAGATGTAATAAAAGAGGTAAATAGAAATTGAACTAAGCTCTTATCATGAACTATTTATGATGACTGACTTATATATAATGATTATATCAATGCATTACTAGCTAATTTTCTTTGAGTAATTTTCACTATAATCTCAAGAGATCAGTTTCAGTTTTTTTAGTGGAGTAACACTGAAATTAATAAATTTGGTATATTAATTAAAGAGTTTAATTAATTATCAAATTTTTTGGAGCTTGGGTTATAGGTCCATAGGTCCCTAATGCCACCTTTATAACACTGTTTGGATGTAATGCATAGAATAAATTACACATATTTAATTTGAAATTATTGAATTCTGCATTAATTATTTCACACTTGATTTATTAATGTGACATAGAAAATGTTCTCTGTGACACATAATATAATGTGACAAATGTTGTTACATCTAACTAAACATTAGTTAATTAATTAATTAATTAATTATATTTAATTAATGAGATTGATTAAATATGATTTTAAATTAATTAATTAATAATATTTGAATAATAACATTATTTAAATTTTTTGTGTGACACGTGTATGGTAGGATCACATTTCGTCTTTCCAACTTGGACACAAAATTAAATAATTAATTGATTAATTTAAAATAAATTTTAAATAATATGATTTTTTTAAATATATATATATAAGATTTATATATATATATATATTATAACTAAATCACATTGAACGTGATCTTCTCATGCGTATATTATATATATATATATTATATCATAGCATTAGTTTATGTGATTCAATATTAGAAAAAAAATACAACAAAAATGTGAAGGTAGTTATTAGCATCTTACCCACATATTTGACAGTGGGTGCATTTGATTCACTCACTTAAAAGTTTAGTAGGCGGTTATTTTAAATTTAAAATAAATTAAAATTAATTAAAAATAACTAACTATTTAGATATAAAAAAAAAAAGATAACAGTCATCTCATCGATCTTTTCACTTAACTTTTATAGAATACTTAGAAAAAAAATTGAGAGTTCTTTCTCTAAAAAAATGGGTATGCTCTTTTATGTGTTGAGTATATAGTAGATCCAGAAAAGTGTGAGGTTAATTCATTCTCACAGTTTGACACTCACTTGTCTTTCTATTGGTATGGAGGCTTGGCTTGGAATATCTTGGTGTATAAGAGGAAAGCTAGGATACTTTGATAGGTCTTCAAAGATTTATAAAAATTCTCAAAGCTTTCCATTATTAATTAAAATTATATAACTATTCTTGATGAACAAATTTTTTAGAAAATTTTAGTTTATCAACGATCCGTTCCTTTTGTTGCGTTTAATCTTTAATTCCTTCTGTTTCTTTAATTCCCGATAATATCATGTTCTTGATGCATGTTTGTGGTCACTTTGCCATTTTGCAACTTTTTGTTCATGTGATGACTGAATGGTTATTTTATGAATGAGTTTTTGGTCATTAATTATATGGTCCTTTTGGATTGGTAAGTTTTATTTTCATTTTTAATTAGATCAAATTTATGTAAGCCCATAAGGAAGCGTAGGTACTTCGTAATTGATTATTATTATTATTTTTCTTTTCCTTTTTTTTTCTTCTTTCTTACTTCTTGTTCCAGAGGTCATGATCACAAGTACTATGCATGAGATGCAATTTGGTGAATCTTAATCAACTTATAGTTTCATTGAATTTAAATGTATATAAGATTTAATAATATTTTATATATGTATATTATACTAAAATCTTTTAACTTTCTATGTGATTCCTTTTTTTATTTAAAACGTGTATATATATATGTATATATTTAAACCGTAAGTGATATATGGTTTCTTTTAAAAAAAAAAAAGCAGGTTGCACTTCACATACGGTATCAATACTAATGGCTCAACAATATATGTGCATTCAGTGCACAATTTATTAAAAAAACCGTAATTAATGAGAATAGTTACATGCATGATAACTAAGTGCACTTTTTTTTACATGATTCGTTGCACTTCACGTGCATGTAGTTAATGAGATTAATTAACCCATTACCTAAAGTTGCTTCATGTGGAGAAATTGAGATGATGAATATGAAGTTTGTTGGGTTACCTTCAGTAACCCAATGGACTACTGGCCCAGTTATGAACTTGGGCCTACCAAATTTAAGAGTAAACCATCCAATGGAGACTACAAAATAAGAGCTAGGAAGTACATAGTTATAAGAAGACCCCTGTAATTAATTTTTTTAATTTTTTTTTATGGGTTGTAATCTAATTATCCAAAAGGACTAGTCAAAAATCCATTATTTATTTTCATATTATTATTTTATGTGATGATTATGATACATGTTCATGTATTACAACATGCCATCTAGGAAAGTGCCCACTTATATTATTGTAACATGACATGCATACACTTGCATATTATCATTTTTTATAAAGTTGTTTATAAAATGATCTAATATCTGATGGAATTAATTTAATGAGATTAAAATTAATTGGGTTAATTTTATAAAATCTTATTTTTAATTATTTTATTAATCAACCAAATAATGTGATTTTAGTTTTAATAATTAAAACTTAGTAAAATTCACATTAAATCTAAGTAATCTAATTTTCAATTGTTTAATGTTGGATAGCTTAGACAATTCATAATAAATTTAGATTTTTTAGAAAACTGGTAATTTATTTAAGTGTAAATAGGATGTGATTCTATTATCACAAAATAATACCAAGTAATTAAAAATAGTTTTTATTTTCCAGAATCATGAAACATGGGATTATAAAGCAAATTATTTTAAAATAATGAGTGGGAGAAGATAACATGACAATATAACCTATAGACTCCACTATTTGTATAACATCGTAAGATTTAGGTGGTGCCTCGTGATGCTTTAATGTTTTCCGTCCTATAAAGGGTGTCCATTTAAATCAATAACAAGGTTAGCTTTCAAGAAATTGGATTTTATAATGTATTTCAAATTTGACCTATCCTACAGCGGGAATTTTGTGTTAAGTTGTTAAAATCTAAAATAGTGGATTACACTCATAAAGATATAATTAATTTGTTAATTGTATATTGATAAAAAATAAATGATTATTAATAAATATAAAAAATATGAGATATGTTGAATATATTTATTAATTGAGAGTGTCTCAATTTAATTTATAAATAATTTGACCTACCCTTTGATAGCACTATATTTTTTAAAATTGAATAATCATTGAACTAGCAAAATATTTTACGTGTTTCTCCATATGCATCATGCATGATGTTTACTATTCCAAAAATGCATATTTATGATGTTTATGCAACCGTTTAATTTATGTTATTTATTTTCTATTACAGCAATAGTGTCTAATCCAATCATTGCTATTCTTTCTAATGAAAAATTAACGAAAGATAATTTTGTCAAATGGAAGAGTAACATGAATATCATAGTAATCTGTGAAAATTATAAGTTTGTTCTGATGGAGGAATGTCCTCCACCGCTTACTGTCAATGCTTTTTTTTAATGCATGAGAAGCATATGATCGTTGGATCGAGGCATATAATAAGGCCTGCTGCTTCTTGTTGGCTGGCATATCTGACGTGTTTAGGATAAAGCACGAAAACATAAAGACTGCTTATGAGACAATGTAGTCTCTATAAGACATATTTGGCAAACCTTCTGAAAAGGCATACCATGAAGCTATTAAGGCTGTGATGAATGCCAAAATGAAGGCAGAGGCTTCGGTCAGAGAACATGTTCTCAGCATGGTTAACTATCTGCATGAAGCTGAGGTAAATGGGGCTGTCACAAATGAAGCCACATAGGTGGGGATGATTTTAGAAACCCTCTCCCATGTGTTCCTTCTATTCAAGAAGAACTATTTTATGAACAAGATGAAATATAACATGACTGAGTTGCTTAAAGAGCACCAAACCATTGAGTCTATTTCGAAAGAAAAGACCAAAGAAGGTGAGGCCAAATTGCACAAGCTTAACCTTCCTCTTCTGTTTGAAAGAGCAGGAAGAGGAAGAAGAGAACTGAAAGAAGTGGTAAGTCTAACAATGGAGGACAACCTAAGAGGAACAAGAGCAACAATAACAAAAAGAGCTCAAAGCAAAAGAAGCCCAAAGGAAAAATGTTTCCACTGAGGTGTAATTGGGCACTAAAAGAGAAACTGCATGAGGTATCTTTAGGAGCTCAAAGAAAAAAAGAATAACGATAAATAAGATTTACTCGTTTTAGAAGCTTGTTTAGTTGAAGATGATACTTCCACTTGGATAGTTGATTTAGGGGCTACTAACCATGGTTTTTCTTCTTTGTAGATATTTTGTTCTTTAAGGGAGCTTGTCGACAAGGAGCAAACAATGAGAGTGAGAATAGGAGTGGTTGTTTCGGAAAGAGCAATGGAAGTGTCTAAGCTTTATTTTAAAAATAGGTTTTTAATGTTGGACAACATTTATTATATTCTTTATTTTCGTAGAAATTTGATTTTTATTTCTAGGTTGTTTTTACAAATGTTTAATGTTTCTTTTAATGGTAATTATGCTAATATTTCTAAAAATGGTTTGGATATTTGTTCTACACATTTGGAAAATGTGCTTTACACTTTAAGTCCTAACTAAAAATCACTACTTAATACCGAAATGTTCAAAGTTAAACAACCAAAACCCAATAAGCAAAAGGTTTCTTCTAATGATGAAACAAACCTATGGCAGCTTAGATTAGGTCATGTTAACCATGATAGGATTAAAAGACTAGTAAAGGATGGTCCTTTAACAGAATTAAAAGTTAGTTTCCTATCAGTTTGTGAATCTTGTCTTAAAGGTCAAATGACTAAAAGGTCTTTCTCTGTAAAAAGCGAAAGGGCCAAAGAACCACTGGAGCTAATACATTTGGATGTCTGTGTTCCATTGAATGTATAAGCACGTGGTGGTTGCAAATATTTTGTCACATTTATTTACAATTATTTGAGGCATGGATACATGTCCCTAATGCAAAGGAAATCTGAAACTTTTGGAAGGTTCAAAAAATTCCTAGCTGAAGTTAAAAAGCAATAAAGAAGGTCAATGATGTTGGGTTTTGTGATTCAAATAAGCAGCAGAAAATTAAAATTAATTCCTACAAAACCCTCGCAGGATCCATGCAATTCGATTAGATTGATAAGAAAGTCATTGAATCTTACCAGGATGACAAAAAGGGCAAGATTTATGGAAGGAAGAAAGCGGGTTCACTCCGATGACATCCAAACTTAAGCTTTTTGTATTCAGGATCGGAGTCAAACATTGTTACTTAGAGCAACGGCCTTTGCAGGTATTCACACGAATAGACTCTCTAAAAAATGAATTGGTGTGTTAGCACCCTCTCCTTACAGTAAATGACTCTTTCTCTAATTTTGGTTTTAATGTTCTAGCCTTTTAGAATAATAGAACGCCTTCTTTTTCTTAATTTAGCTAGAAACCCTAGAACAGATATGTATATATCTATTGACTTCGAGATAGAGTCAGATTTTAACTAAAGTAAACTATAATTCAAATATGATTCAGAGAATTTAGACAAAATCTGTAATTCGAATATGATTCAGAGAATCTAGATAATGTCTATGATTCAAATATGATTTAGAGGATCTAGATAATGTCAGATTCAATAAACCTAGACATATCTAGTACATCAAATTTGGACATTATCAGGTTCATTGAACCTAGACATAGTAAACCAAAAATTCGTTTTTGGTCTGTTCTAAGTGTGTGACCCTGTAGGTTCACATGATGTTGGTAGTGGGCTTGAAATTCTGTTTTGGCCCACAAATCATAAGCGGCCTCTAGCAAGATATTATGATTACTGCGAATGTCAATAATCTGACATAGCCTAATCCACAATAAGTATTAAAGTACTTTTGTCACTAGATACCTTGATTGAACATAAGGCATGGTTTATGTCATCCTTATACTATTCAATCATATTATTTCTTGATCTTGAGTAGACTGATATTGATAACCCTTATCAATTCATTTTAGTATAGCCATATATTTTACTTCAGTCTAACTTATCGAGAGGCCCATAGATATCTTTCTCATAATAAATGAGGGACAAATTCCTTCTGAATCACTCACATTCCTAACATGATTCACTTTATATCTAACAACAATCCAATCCATCGTCCTATTAAAGATAATATTAGATTATGTCAAAATATAGAACTTGTCATGTAAGAAACCATGGTGATTTTAGGTCAGAGGACTAAGATAATACTATTGTGATGAGAATCACTTATGACAATTATCCATGCAGTATTCTTATAGCGGGTCTATCTAATATATCATTTCTAAAAATGTATCTATGAGTTCACTTAGTATCTCGTACACATGATTTGTAAAACATAATCATCAATCAAACTTCATACTATTCTTCATTCATTATTATCCCAATAATAATGACCTACTAGGGATAATTTAGAATAGAATTCAATTTTTCACCTAAGAGTTTTACTACCAAGTCACATACTTGATGACCTTGGGCAGAATTAACTATTCATGAAAAAAATGAAAATGCCTCTTTATTAATAAAATGCAAATGTAACGAAGTCAATATGTGGTCATCACATAATTGGCCTAGGGCACATCACTAACAAGTGAAGACTCTTTGATTTGATCAAGGAGGAGAATACCTTGATACTGAGTTCAAGGGCTATTTAATAAAATATGGTATTCTATCATGACTTACCGCACTAAGAACACCACAACAAAATGGTGACGTAGAGAGAAGAAATCGGACGTTGCTTGATATGGTGAGATCTATGCATAGCTACTCATCATTACTCACTTCATTCTAGGGATATGCACTACAAACTATAGCATATCTTCTAAACATGATTCCATGTAAGTCTATTCTAAAAATTCCCTTAGAATTATGGAATGGTCATTAACCTAGTATGTGACATATCCGTGTATAGGGGTGTCTAACACATGTGTTGAAAGGAAAGACCGAGAAACTAGAACCACATTCTAAAGTATGCTTGTTTGTAGGATACCCAAGGGAATAAGGGGAGGCTTGTTTGTAGCAAAGTTGTACTTGAAGAGTTACTTTCTGATCAGATCAGACCATAGTTGACAGTTGTTGTCAAAGGACAAGATGAGCAGACCACATCTCCAGATTGGGATGTCATACAACCTCAACATTGTAGGAGGGTTGTGAGACCACCTGCTCACTACATGGAAATTATAGAAGCACATGTTGCAATCTTTGATAATGGTGAGGATGATCCATTGGCATATCATCATGCAATGGAAGATTCTAAGAAGGAGAAATGACTGGAGTGCATAAACCTTGAAATGGTGTCCATGTGCTCCAATTTAGTTTAGGAAGTTATAGACATATCTGAAGAGATAAAACCCATGGAGTGTAGATAGATCTATAAGAAGAAAAGAGAAGTACGTGGAAAAGTTAGGACTTTCAAAGCCAGGCTTGTGGCAAATGGTTATACCCAAAAAGAGGGAGATGATTATGAAGAACTTTCTTGCCTGTAGCTACGCTTGAATCCATTTGGATTCTTTTATTAATTGCTGCATGTCTTGGTTATGAAATATGGCAAATGAATGTCAAAACTGCCATTTTGAATGGCTATCTCGAGGAAAGCGTCTATATAGTGCAACTAGAAGGATTTGTAGTCAAAGGTCAAGAGCAAAAAGTTTGCAAGTTACAAAGGTCCATCTATGGACTTAAGCATGCTTCAAGATCTTGGAACTTAAGATTTGATGAGGTGATCAAGTCTTATGATTTCGATCAAAATGTTGATGAACCTTGTGTATACAAGTACCTCAAAGATAAGACGGTGGCCTTCTTTGTTCTTTATGTAGATGATATCCTACTCATTGGGAATGATGTAGGTATATTATCTAATGTAAAGATATGGCTCACCAACCAATTCCAAATGAAAGATTTAGGAGAGTCAAGTTATGTTCTCAGAATCCAACTCATAAGAGATCATAAAAACAAACTGTTGGCAATGTTTGAAGCATTGTACATCGATAAGGTGCTTATCAGATTTTCGATGCAAAACTCCAAGAAAGGTAATTTGCCTACACATCGTGGAGTATATCTTTCAAAAAAGCAGTGTTCTAAGACACCTCAAGATGAAGAAAATATGAGAAGGGTACCCTATGCATCTGTAGTTGGAAGTCTGTTGTATACCATGTTGTGTACAAGACCTGACATTTACTATATGGTCGGCATAGTCAATCGGTGTCAATCCAACCCAAGATTAGATCATAGGGTGGCGGTTAAACACATTCTCAAGTATCTCAAAGGAGCGAGAAACTATATGCTAGTATATTCTTATGAGAATTTAATTCCCACTGGATATACTGATTCTAATTTTCAATCAGACAAAGACACATGTAAATCTGCGTCTAGAATAGTGTTTACTCTTGGTAGTGGAGCCATAGTTTGGAGAAGTATTAAGTAATCTTATATTGTTGATTTGACTATGGAAGCTGAATATGTGGTTGCTTGTGAAGCAAGTAAAGAAACTGTTTAGCACAGTAAGTTCTTAAATGATCTGGAATTTGTTCCAAACATGGATAAACCACTCACACTGTATTGTGATAATAGTGGTGTAGTGGCAAATTCAAGAGAACTGAGAAGCCACAAAAGAAGAAAGCATATAGAGCAAAAATATCAATTGATCAAAGAAATAGTGTATCGAGGTGATGTGGAAAGTCGTGAAGATAACATCGAAAAACAACCTTGCAGACCCTTTCACCAAAACATTACCAGCAAAGAGCTTCAAGGGACATTTAGAAGGCCTAGGTCTTAAAAACATGTCCACTTGCTTTAGGGCGAGTGGGAGATTGTTGGGGTTGGTGCTTTATAGGCTACGACATTATACATATTGTTAATAAATAAATAAAATGACATTTGTAATTGTTTTGGCTGCCTATACGTATTATGAATAATCTTATAAATATTAAGAAAATTTTATGATTATTTATGTGACAATAAGTTTAGCATATAAGTGTTATATGCTTAGGGATAAAAATTATAGATAATAATCTAAATAGTTTTTAATAATTAATTAAAGTTTATGATCTTTAATTATGTACTACAATTATGGTTCAATCTCATTTGGAATGAAATAGTCTTATCCATGATATTAATATAGAGAATTTGATTGGAGTTACTTTATATAATGAGATAATATAGGACTGGACTAGATAAATTATGAATCTCTAATTATCATTCGTTACAAATAGATTATTCAAATTTATTACTATGATGATCAAATATTTATAGTCTTAATCCTGGGTATTTATTAGACTCCTATTTATGATATTATGTTTTTTGACTTCTATGGTAAGATTTGTCTAAACACATATTATAACTTAGCATATTGGAAATGTAATGGAATAAATGGCTAGGAATAATACTATATAGATACTGAATCCATTCCTTCCTTATAGAAGTTAGAAAAATAACTCCCTTGAGTAATTCGAGGTTTGAATAGCAGGGTGTTCGTTTATAATAAAATTATAAATTAACTGTTTATTAGAGAATTATTGCAACTTAAGAATAAAGATGTAATAAGAGAGGTTAACAAAAATTGAATATAGCTCTTATTATGAACTATTTATGGAGGACAGACTTATATGTAATGATTATATCATTGGACTACTTATTAATTTTCTTTGAGTGATTTTCACTATAATCTTAAGTGTTCAGTTTTAGTTTTTTAGTGGAGTAACACTAAAACTAATAAATTTGATAAATTAATTAAAGAGGTTGATTAATTATCAAATTTATTGGAGCATGGGTTATTGGTCCATAGGTCCTCAATGTCACATTTTTAATTCTACATTAGATGTAATGCGTAGAATAAATTATACATATTTAATTTGAAATTATTGAATTCTGAATTAATTATTTCACACTTGAGTTATTAATGTGGCACAGAAAAATATTCTCTATGACATATAATATAATGTAATAAATGTTATCGCATCTAACTAAGCACTAGTCAATTAATTAATTGATTATGTTTAATTAATGAGATTAATTAAATATAATTTTAAATTAATTAATTGATAATATTTGAATAATAAGATTATTTAAATATAGTTTTAATTTTGTGTGTAACACATGTGTGGTGGGATCACATTTTGTCTTTTCTAACTTGGATACAAAATTAAATAATTAATTGATTAATTTAAAATTGATTTTAAACAAATATGATTTATTTTTTAAAATTTAAATATATATATATAAGATTTATTAATATAGATATATTATAACTCAATCACGTTGACTATGATCTTTTCATGCGTATATATTATATTCACATATATATATATATTATATCATAGAATCAATTATGTAATTTAGTATTTAAAAAAAGTACAACAAAGACGTGAGGGTTGTTATTGGCATCTTACCCACATTTCTAATGGTGGGTGTATTTGATTTACCCACTAAAAAGTTTAGTGGATTGTTATTTCAAATTTAAAATAAGTTAAAATTAATTAAACATAACTAACTGCTCAAAAATAAATATATAGAGATAACAATTATCTTATCAATCTTTCGCGTAGGTTTTATAAAATACTAAAGAGAAAAAAACTAAGAATTCTTCCTCTAAAAAAAGGGTCTGCTATCTCATGTATTGAGTACGTAACAGATCTAAAAAAGTGTGAGGTTAATTCATTCTTGCCGTTTCACGCTTACTCGTCTTTCTATTTGTATGGAGGCTTAGCTTAGAAGGTTGTGGTATTAAATAACAAAGCTAGGATACCTTGATAGGTCTTTAAAAGATTTGTAAAAATTCTCAAAGCTTTCTATTGTTAATTAAAATTATATAACTATTCTTGATGAATAAATTTTCAAAAAATTTTTGTTTATCAACGATCTGTTCCTTCTGCTACGTTTAATCTTTAATTCCAACAGGCAAACTGTGATGACCTGTCTTTCCGGACAGTCACTTAACTTTCTTTTTACATCATTACTTAAACGTTGATCTTACTTATTTAGTAAGAAATTTATTGAATAATTTTTTTATATCATCGTAACATTCTTTAGAACTATTGCGACTTTTGTCGCAATTTAAGTTGTGACATTGCTTAACATTTGTCTTTAAAACCATTTCAAATTTTTTCTTAAACTTATTAAGGAACATTTACTAAATCATAACTTAACTTTATAATTATAAAAAAAAAAATTTGTAAAATATATTTTAAACTTTGAACACATTTCTTAAAACTTTGACTTCCTTAAAAGTTTGAAATCACTGTATCAAATAGCAAAAAAGTATTTTCTTTGAGCAGCAGAAACATACTGTAGTAGTATCCATACCCAAATTTTCGCATCTGTCCTCTATAGTACCAATCTCTTTACACAAGTCCTACTGCTTACCCATAGGACTACCTACAACATAAAGAAATTTTTACTGAGCTTTCGCTCAATAAGTTCAAACATAATCTCACAAATCATTAAAACATGCTTTACAAGTTTTTCTCATAAGAACCCTTCTCTTAAATTGTTGTTCAAAAATGTTTTTCATAAAATATTTCTTAAACTTTTTTCTTAAAAAGTCCTTCAAAACCTTTTCTTCTAAACATAAAAATGTTTTTCATAAACATTTAACGTAAAACATTTCTTAGAATATTTTTCATAAAATATAAACATTTCAGAAAAAGGAATACAGGCAAAATCAAAATGCATGATTCTTTTTATGCTCAATTATGAACTTCTATTATAAGCATCTTATAAACATTTATTTCTTACTTTAACCTTTTATTTTTGTTTCATAACTATCCTTATCTTATAAACTTTGGTGTACCTACATCGTTAATCATGAGATCATAAACATGATGCTTCCCTTGTGGAAGACTTGAGACCATCGAACACCAAAGTCATAACTTTAATTTTACTTGTGTACCTCACATTATGGAGGTCACAACATTGACTTTACTTTCAATATCTCATAACAAGGAGGCTAGTACGATACTATCTTTTATCTTTATTTTACTTTCGTTTTAACTTTAGTGAGCATATCAAATGCAATCACATCATATGCAAATACATTTGCAAATCATAACTTGTACTGCAAAACTTGTTATATAACAGATGCAACATAAAACTTATAACTAAACTGTAAAACATTGTGCATTAACAAAATGCAAACATACTTTAAACATAATTATTGCAAATACATTGCAACCTTTTACTTAGTCTTTAAAAATTCATGCATAACTAGTGGAAACATACTTTAAAAACCACTTCTATAACATTTGCAAACACATTTGCAAACATATAAAATGCATTTGAAAATCATTACTTCATGTTGTAGGTAAGGTTTGAAATTACTTGTCTATAGCTCTAGTGTTCTCATTTCCTTCCTTTTCCTTTCATTAATTAGCTTCTATGTCTTGATTATAGGACACCTGACTTATTAGCTAACATTTCTTATTATCAATCTACTCGATTGATAACATGACTTAAATATTAAACATTTATTCCTTTTTAATTAAAATGGTACCCTATCAATTTCCCTTTCCCTTTACTTTGTACCCTGTTGTATTTAACTTTGTACCCATTAGGTTACGTTACCTTTCTTTTTAGTTAACTTTATAAACCATTGGTTATCTTGTTCTTAACTTTGTAACCCACCAGGTTACTTTTCCCTTCACTTAATTTTGTAACCCATCAGGTTACTTTTCCCTTAACCTTATAACCGATCAGGTTACTTTCTTTTACTTAACTTTAACGTTCCTTAATTAGTTTTAGCATCTTTCTTGACGGGTTAGTTACCTAACACATAATTGAAGAATCTTCGTTTAAGAATGTTTTGCTAATTCAAAGGGTTCAACTCCGTTTAGTCGTTTCCTTTAAAGTGACATTTTTACCCTTAATGGGTTTTCTGTCAATTTCGTAACTTGATTAAACTCATTGCTTAACTTTACCATTTCATTACTTAAATATCACAGAAAAATTCCTGCTAAGAGCATTTTCCAACATTGGGCGTTTTGGTTCCGTTTTTGCTTTTTTTCATAAAATAACCATTTTGCCCTTATCGGTCGTTTCTTTCATTAATTCATTGACTAAACTTTAAATCATTTAAAACTTAGCATCTATGATTACTTACTATCTACAATAGTGCAGAAACCTAACATTCCTTGGTGAAAACCTAGTTTTCAGACAATTTTATAGTTTTGTTCTAAAACACAAAAATCTTAACATTCTTGCCCATGAGACCAAAGACAATCATTTTGTGCCAAAACATTTAGTTTTTGTAAGGAATAAAACTTACAAAATCTCTCTGGTCAAATTCTAAATATTTTATAATTTTTCCATTTCTTGAAATTTTGTACTCAAAATTTCGTAAAATTCATAACTCCTCAATTGAGCTGAATTTTGACAAACTATTCATGTTGCCTTAACTTTTTCGATGAGTTCTACAACTTTTGTGTTTTAATTTTGCTGAAATTCCAACCTCATAGTGGACTTTTTGGCTGATTTTCAAATCTGCCAAATTTTAGAAATTTGCAATTTAGTTCTTTTAGAATTTTACAAAACTTTGTTCACTAAAGTTGTTTCCCTCACTATGTTTGCAAATTCCAAACCTTATTTAAAACATAATTTGGCCTCTAAGGCCCTCAAAACCCCATTCCTTTGAAAATAGTTAAAACTTTATAATTAATACAAAGTTTCACAATTTCCTACTTTTATGCATAAACCCTTACTTTCTTTATTTCTATCATCATCACCATCAATATAAAACATAAACCAATTATGCTATAATGTCCATCTTACATGCCATTTACCAAAACATACATCAAACACTTGGTATGCATAAAAACATAAACTTTAGCTTAACTGCAAAGACTAGAATTTTAATTAATCCTTGCTAGGGGCTTGTCCTTCCTTTTCATTGCTTGAAATCCTTCAAAGTCTCTTTGACAACAATCCATAACATGACCCTTGAAAACCCCATCCAATTTATGAGCCAAACACAATGAAATACATAAAACCTATAATAAAAATTTAGATTTTTACCTCTACAATTGCTTGTCCTTGATTGTCCACACTTAGACTCGCATCAAACATGATTTGGAGGCTTGAAAATTATCAAAATTTCTTGAGAGAGAAATGCCTAAAGGGGACTTTTTTGTGGAACACTTTGGTTCCTTAATCAAAAGAATAAGACTTGAATTTTATAAACTTTGATGGCTCATCATCATGAGTCATCACTAACATCATGTGATAAAAAAAAAGGTGGCTTAACTCGACAATATATAATTAGGCCACCCAAAGGGTTTGCTGTCAAATTTCCTTTCATTTTGGTGTCCATGGTGGGTCTTAGAAAGGCCTTTTACACAATCCAAATTTATACTGACATTATTTTTCCTATACTATTGGTATTCTTTGCCATACAATTCATGAGGTCCCACAACCTCCCATACTTATTTTTATCAATCACATAATGTAATTCGAATATTATCTAACTTTGTACAGTCTAAATTTATACTAATAGTGTTTTCCTTATACCGCCTATATATTCTCCATATTGTTATGAGCTTACACAGCATTCCTTACTCATTCATGTCCACCAAACAGTATTATTCCTATGTTGCTTTAACTTTAAATAGTTTAATTTCTATACTGCTTAACCATAAACAGTGCAATTCTTACACTGCATTACTTTTGCATTGTAATTTTTATACTACATAACTTTATCAATGTGCTTCCTTACACTACATTATTCTAATATTGCATAATTTTTCATATGATTATATAGTATTTTTCTTAAACTGTATTGTTGTCTTAACATTTGTTGCAACATATTTTACAACAATTAAGCTTTCTAGCTTATTTCCGTATCATTCCTTTCTCGTATAAGACCATGGCATGATTTTTACCTTTAAAAATCCCATGTTTGCTTTTATGGACTTTATCATAAAAAATTAGATTAAACAATAATCATTGTGACACATATTTTTGCTTAACTTAATCCTTAAGTTATTGTATTTCTAACGTATTAGACATGCTTGGGTGCCACACAAACCCCACCAAACAAGACTAGAGATGGGAAAACCATCCTCATTGTTACCAACTAGAGCAAGACACAAAACCAGAAAGAAAAAACAAATAGAATTAAAAAAATGGAGGTGACATACTGACTATGGGTGGTCCATTGCCTTTGCCGCTGTGTCTTCTCTTTTGCCTATCTATGGCCTGGTCTAGCCTCCAGTGGGCCACCTCTTCAACCACACGTCCCTTCCGTCCTAAGCACAAAATCAATGGACCTCCTCCATTGAAGTTCCTTAGCCACCACAAACCTTTGCCTTTAGCCATAGCCGAGTCCCTATCAACCTCCCCTCAGTATGGATTCCTCACTGCCTTAGGCCACAACCGATGCCCAATGCCATGTTTTGCCTTGAACTCCATGTGTATTGTAGCTTGTAGCCACAAGAGCCATCCTACAATCATGTGGGCCCAGAATTCTGCCAGCCTCCATCTCGACTCGCCTCGGCAAGTGCTCAACCCCCAGAGTCTTGGTGTGCCTCCATCACTACCCCAGTCATGAATCTACCTCCCCTTTTCTCACTAGCCCAAGGGATCCTAATAGGTAGCCTGAAGGTGGCGTCAAGTGTTGGACTGGGATTGAGAGGGGGTGGCACCTCTCTCTCGCACGAAGTTTTTCTTAAACAGTGGAACCCTACTAGAGCAAAAGTCCTTTGGTTGCCCACATGATAGATTAAATCTTCAGATGCAGAAAGTATATAAAGAACATATGTAATTTTTACATAGTTTGATATAAACCTACATCTGTAGGTCGAGCCACGCCCATGTTTTGAATAATCCGTTAAGAATGTATATTGTATGCACCAATTAAACTTAATCAATAAGAGACTCTCTCTTTAAACTTGACGCCTATGCTAATGCATTTCTTTATGGCCTTGGAACTCTCTTTAGTCACAAACTGTTGGCCCTTGAAAACTTCAAATTCTTCTCTCAAAGAATAAAGCTTCTTCTCTAAAAGTTAGCTAATGAATTGTCATTGCCTTATGATTGTTTTTCAGACCGATAATGGAATGGTACAATGGCATTTTTAGAAAGAGCAAAAAACTACATGAATAAGGATGGGGAAGTTAGTTGTCCAAGCATTAATTTTTTGAATGCAGCAATGCAAACATTACCAGTGGTTGAAGCTCATATAATTGACAAGGGATTTAGTCGAGCATATACTACATAGATATACCATGGAAAATCTTATAATGCAAACATTTATGGTGATGAAACACATGAACAATCTACTGGTGAGATGCAAAAAGTCTTAGATGGCGTAGTGGGGGCTAGCAATCATGGCAAACTGGGGTCAAGTCCAACCAAAGAATACCAGTCTAGGCGGTTTGAAGAACTTTTTGCTAAGCTTGAGGCAAAGTTGTATCCAGTCTTTCATCTCTGGATTTTTTAGTAAAATTGATGCATTTAAAGGTGCTTCATAAATGGACCAACAAATCTTTTGACTTTTTACTAAACCTTTTAAAGGAGGCATTACCTGAAGGAAACAATATTCATGCTTCACACTATGAGGCCAAGATGAAGTTATGCAAGTTGGGTTTAGGTTATGAGACAATTCATGCATGCAAGTATGATTGTGTTTTATTTTGGAAAGAATATGCTAATCGAAACACTTATCCTATATGTGGTGAGAGTCAATGGGTGAATCCAAGCACGAAGGGAAGGAAAGTGCCTCATAAAGTATTACGATATTTCCTTTTAAAGGATCAGTTGAAGTTTTTGTATGCATCAAGGCATATTGTAAAAGATATGAGATGGCATATAAATTGTCAATCTATACAAGGAGTTCTGCAACATCTAGTAGATGGAGAGGCTTGTAAGGCATTTTATTATAGGTTTCTTGATTTCGCTTCTAAGGTGAGAAGTGTTCGTTTGGGTTTAGCAACTGATCGGTTTAGTTTGTTTGGAAATAAGAGTCAACCTTACTATATCTAGCCAGTTATCTTATCAACATACAATCTACCTCCATGGCTTTGTACAAAGGAACCATACTTGATGTTGACTTTGTTAATTCCAAGACCTAATGTTCCCACAAAGGATATGGATGTGTTTTCGAGACTAGTTGTAGATGAGTTGAAAGAGCTTTGGGAGCATGGATTGGTAATTCATGTTGCCTATGATAATACATCATTTAGGATGCGTGTTGTGTTATTATGAACTATCAATGATTTTCTTGCTTGAAGTAGTTTGTCTGGTTGGAGTGGCTAGGGATACAATGCATGTCTAGCATGCAATATTCATACCCCTTCTAAGCATTATACAGGTTGTCATTGATTCCTTTCAACTTTAAATAGGATGAGGAGAGATAAATAATTTGATGGTGTGGTAGAGAAAAGACCCTCGCCCCATGCTTGTCTGCTGCTAAAATATTGAATCAGTTACAACATGTGCGAAGTGGACTACTAGGCAAGCACATTCATTTTCGTGGGAAGAAACGTAGACGAGAACCTTATGAGTTGAATTGGATGAAAAAGAGCATATTTTTTGAATTAGAATATTGGTAAGATTTGTTGCTAAAACACAACTTAGATGTCATGCATATTGAGAAGAATGTCTATAATAGCATGTTGGGGACAATATTTAATATTGATGGGAAGTTGAAGGACACGGACAGGGCAAGAATAGATCTAGCTGACCTGAAAATAAGGAATGAATTGCATCTTTATAGGGATGAGGATCGGTGGATAAAACCTCATGCAGACTATACTCTAACTCTTTTAGAGCAGAAATAATTTAGTGCCTTTATTAAATCTGTAAAGTTTCTTAATGGGTTTATGGCAAATTTGAAAAAGAACATCAATGTTGTTGATGGTAAGATCACAGGACTTAAATCACATGATTGTCATGTGATCATGCAATGTACATTATCAGTCGGTATTTGTCCATTTTTGAAAAAAAGATCACTGATACAATTGTTAAACTTTGTTATTTCTTTCAGCAAATTAGTTCCAAAACTCTAAAGATCTCTAATTTAGAGAAAGCTCGAGAACAAATTGTCATAATATAATGCAAGTTGGAAAGAATATTTCTGCCTGCATTTTCGATATCGTGGTTCACCTAGCTTTGTATTTGCTTAAAGAAGCCATGCAAAGGGGTCCTATTCATACAAGGGGATGTACCCTTTCGAGCGGTATATTGGGTCACTTAAGTAGTGTGTTAGAAACTGAGCTTGACTGGAAGGAGGCTTATGTTGTAAATGAGGCTTTGAGTTTCTGTTCGCGTTACTTTTAAGGTATCAAAACTAAGTTCAATTAGTCTAAAAGGAAATAGCTTGATCATGATTTTGCTCCAAAGAAAAACTTATTGGTCTTCTAATCACAATGCCGACCACTGGGAAAGATTATAGCTACTCAATTAGATGAGCAATTAAGGAAGAAGGCCAAGTGCTATCTCCCATCTATGTTTTGATAGAAAAAGAAAACTCCTTGGTGTGTTGTCTAGTTTTGGGTGCCAAATTGCAAGAAAACCTAACGTGGTCAAGGTAAGGGGTTGTTTCAATTTACAAGATGTTTGGTATTAGTTTAAGGGGCTTTTCCTTTGGATCTTGTTGACATATTTGACCCTAATGACCTTTGATATCTTACAAAGATCCCCATAAATGGGTTTAAGTAAATTCAATTAGAAAGTGGTGGTTCCAACTTTGTTTTTAGTGGCTGTCTAGAATCAAGTAAATTTTCAAAGTACTTTAGGTTTTGCCTTTGTTTCCTAGGCTAGAAGGCTCCTTTGAAGCTTAAATTTTGAGGATATGTTTATTTATATGTTACTTGAATTTAGCTAAAATAGTTTTAGCAAATTCAATTTGGTTTGAGAGTTATAGTCTTAAAAAAGAACCTAGTTCCTAAAATGTTATGGTTTATGATGGTTTTGATATTTTGGGAAATTAAAACTTATTCGTAGGTTGGAAACAGGTGTTTCAAGGCACAATTAAGCTTTGGGGAGTCTTAAAAAATAGGAGAAACTATGGTAAAATTCTTAGGATAAATGTGGATCATTTCAAACCAGAACGAGCCCAAAAGGATGTTAAAATGGTCCCCTTGGGTTGGCTAGCCACGCCAGGCCAGTAGCCTACACACAAGGCTTACACACAGGGCCTACATGTAGAGTGTGTGGGCAGCCCATGTGCGTGGGCAGGGTTGCCTTGCTCGGACCTCAGCCAGTCCTCAGCCAAACTTGGCCAAATGGCCTAATTAGTGGTTTTTAGGCCCTCGAGGCCTGTTTTGAAGTCTTTTCAAACCATGAGTTCAATTGAAGTTTAATTTTGATATATGTTGTAATTTAAGAGATTAAAGTGAAGCTAATTATAAGGACTAGACTTAGAATAAATATTTAAAATAGGAAAATGAGCTCCTTATTGTTTGATTATTAGTTATTGTCTGATTGGCAATGTAAGTAGAAATTTTCTATCTTTTAGAGGTGTGAAGTACCGACCCCACGAAAGCTTTGGTGACAGTCTCACTAAGTGAAGTAAGTAGAATTTCACTTGTATCATCATAATTGTTGTGCATTTAATGTTGTGAATTGATATGTGAAAGTTATGTGCATTGCACTACATGGTGTGATTAAAATAGATGCTAGCATGTAAAGATGTGAAACTTTTAAGTGTCCGGGATGCAATGATTAGGCATCTAGGATACCATGTTCAATGTTAAGCATCTAGGGCACTAATGATTTAAGCCTTTATAGTGCAATACTTCTCCTCCAAGAAGCACTAAACAGTGTGCACATAATGTTAAGAATATGAAAGATACACTGAAAAGTAAATGAAATGAAAGGGTAATAAAGTGAAAAGTTAAAGAGTAAACATATACTAATTAAGCTCATTCATTCAAATGCTACTCATGCTTACATAATTCTACTTATTGGGCATTGGCTCACTTATTTTTATGGTGTTGCAAATGAGGGCATGTTTGAGCAATAGTTAAAGACTAGATGGTTGGCTGGCATAGTCCTGATGCTCGAGGCTAACATATATGGATTAGCTAACCTATTATCTCGTGGTTATATTGTATACACATTTTGACGAGGCATAGCGATTATATATAGTACATGGATGAGCCTATTTTTGAGAGATGTATTATATTGTATATATTTGGCCAACCATTTGAATTGTATTACATGTGTTTTGATATCCTCACTAGTTAAAACTTTTTAAAAGTCCAAATTTGCTTGTATTTTTATACTCATCTTGAATGACATATTGAGATTAACATAAGTAAAAAGATATGATATAACACTACTTAATGTAATTAGCTAGGTTTTTTAGGTTCATGTTTGGTAGGTGTTATAGTGGTGATATCAAAGCAAGGTCTATTCTATAGACTATCCAAATACAAAGGTCACAGGATGAGAGAACGCAGCCAACCAGCAAGTTTATCTTTATAGTGCACATGAATATATATTGTGTTTACATTAAATTCAAGCAAGTATTGACCATTCATTGTGATTATATGTGAGAAAGGCCATATCAAATTGCAGGGAAATATGGTTAAAACTAGAAGTCGGGCTAAGTGTGTTGAGGAGACTTTGCTACAAACTGTGGATTTCATGATGGTTTAAAATCGTCATGGAAAAATTTAACGACGGTTAAAAAATCGAAGTGAAAACTTCAGTCGTGGTACAAAGTCGAGTTTGTACAATAGTTTTTTATCGTCATGGAACAAGAAAATTGGCATGAAAAGGGGGTCGTGGGTGCACTTCTTCCACAATGGTTTTTATAGAAAACCACCGTGGAAGCTCGAGCTTCCACAACATTTTCTCAAGAAATCGTCATGGACGCTCGAGCTTCCACAGTAGTTTTTTAAGAGATAATCGTGGAAGCTGGAGCTTCCATGATAGTTTTCTATAAAAACCATCGTGGAAGCTTAAGCTTCCTCGACGGTTCCACTATGGTTTTCTAGGAAACCGTCGTGGAACCTTGAACTTGCACTACGGTTTTTTATAAAAACCATCGTGTAAGCTTAAACCTTCATGACGGTTTTTTATGAAAGCCGTCATGAAAAATTAGTATTGCCCAAAAAATAAATTTTAAAAAATTTGTGATTTCCTATGGGATGGCTAGCCCCATGTGTTATTCATTATAAGAAGGCCCTAATTGCATACAAAAATTGATGTATATTAAAATTACAAGGTATTTACAAGATCATTTACATTTGAGCTATTTTGAGCAATATTTGTTATCTATTATCTCCATCTATCTATCTAAAGAGCACACACCTATTTACCAATTGTACCTACTTTAATCTAACTTCATGTATATCTGTATGTATATAAAAATCTTTTCTTCCTAGGGCTTGTATACCACTTGTAATTATATCTTGCATGAAACGTAGAATAAAAAAACCACATTCTACATTTCCTCGTTGTCTTGGACACTTATGTTTGGAATATAGTGTTTCGTTCGATCGGTTTGTGACACCGCTTCCCGCTTGAAGCTTTTAATCGTTAAGCACCCTAACAATGTGTCATGTTTAAATGAATTAATAGACAATACAATTATGTGAGACTTAAAATAGTTAATTTTATAAGAGAAAGTTAATATGTACAATCTCATGACTGATACGAAATCCTCATGTGGTGGGTGTCCAAGGGGATCAAACTAATATATTTGGTCCTCCCATGGTGAAATAAATGCCAACATCGAATGTTCTCCAACATTGTATGGCAAGAAGAATAATTTCCCCTTGGTGCTTCAGCTAATAGGTGGAGTGATGTGATGTGTTCTCTGTGATTACTCTATAGGTCTCTTATAGCACTTGAAACAATCGCCGAGATATGAAGTTGAAATTTTGCACCAAGCCTTGAAGTTCACAATATTCCGCCAAAAGACTACAATAAAAAACAATGCATTCAATTATTTGAAAGCATCTTACAACTCTACCTATATTTTAAAATTTATGAATTAAGGATAGAGTTATTACCTAAGGTATACTAGGATACAGTTTGCCCTGATTTTATTAAAGTTGATGAAGTAGTAAATGTCTTCATACCCCACATAGATAGGCAATTCATTGCCAATGACCTTTATCAGCATTGGGCACTGAATTGTCAATGCATCATGCATGAAAGAATGTGCATATAGAGCCAATTGCATAAATTCTTGAGGTATTGAAGTGAAGTTAAATGCAGGCAGTGGCTCATTCGTAACGGGTTGTTCTAGTTCTTGTGCTACCTTAGGTTGTGATTGTCTATCTTTTGTAGAGATCTTCTTTTTTTGGCATTTCTTTTTGTTTAGATCTTATGGAATGTGGCTAGGTGCTCAACTCGTCTTCGTCATTGCAATGACTTCAACTAACCTCTTCAGCCCTGTGATAAAGCTTCCAGCGGCTTTACCCATAGTTGTTGCTTCAAGTTGTGGAATAGGCAATTCAGCTGTTCTAACTCTGATGGTAGTGATACTAAAGCATATGTTTTCTTCACCTAATGGCCTTCCATGGACTGTATCAGTTAGAAGACTCTCCATCCATGCCTCCCAAGTGCAACAAGTGCACACCTGCCATTAATTCTATCCTCAACAAAGAGCTTGCATTCTTGACCTTGTTTGGGTTCTTGACAAGGAGGTAACAATTGGACTTCTAGAGCTTCTAATACATTATTGGGAGAGTTACAACTAGCCTTGAAGCTGTTGTGTTGTGAGATGCTATCATCCGTCGACTTGGCATGTTCTTGGGAAATGAGCTCAATCACAAGACCTTGTAGTTCTGCAATCTTCATCTGCATCCTCGACATTTAAGAATTCAAATTTGAAGTACCTAATTGGAGGCCGAAGTATTGAGACCACTTCACATACTTCAATTGACTGCGAACACATCTTGAATATTCTGGTTTCCCTAGTGCCCTCGTTAAAATGTCATCATCACTGACTGATTGGAAGCTCCCTTGACTTTGTTACGTCGTGTATTCATCTTGTAAAACAACAACAAAACCATGTTATTTTTAAGATACTTCAACAGGTATTAAATTACAAATTAACAGTTCATGTTAAATAGACTTACAATCAAGTTTCCAATTTTTGCTACTTTTGGATTTTTAAACTGTTTATTGGGACCTTAACATGATTTTACCCACAACTCCTCCTATGTTGGTAGCACACCCGTCTTAGCTAATTGTGTTATGCTATGTTAGTAACATATTAATAATAGAATAATTCATATATGTAATACGAGTAAGACATTAGCGTGCCAATGATTGCTTTAGCATGCCAATGATTGCTCGAGCTCTCTATATCTGACTTGGCCAAGCATAGAGTAGTATTCATTTTCCACCCTTATTTTTCTTGCATTTGATGATAGCAATTGGAATTTGATGGAACATTGTACCTCACAAAAAGCTTCCCAATCGTCATCGTTTATGGAGGGGTAGTAGTGTACTACCGTAGGAGGCCGTTTATATACATTTTCATCCTTTTCAAAAATAGAAAGATATGGCTATATGGAGATAATGTAGAGGTCAAATCTAAACCCCTTTGCTAATTTGCAACAAACCTTCAAAGCCTTTTTGCTGTACCAATCCTCGACTATGAAAGCTTCATAAATCTCTCTCCAAATCACATCTTTTACTTGTTCCAAATCCTTAGACCTCAAATCTTTTATCTATATAGGAATGTGGTCTCGACTAAGGACTTTGATCCAACTACTTAATTCATTGCCAAGTGCGCCTTTTGATTAGCCTTTCAAATGAAAAGGCACTGCACTTTTTAAACCTTTCTTTCTTATCCAATGAACTTTTTTCATCAATGTAGCCCTTTGCTCAATGTCTACTTTCAGATCAAATTCGGTTTGCCTTCGTGGCTTACTATGTTGGTTTCCCTTCCTATATTACAATGAAGATCGAATGCACTATTCATACTTGTCGTCATACTGGTCATTATCGATCTCACGAGACATTATACCTGTGCAAATTAAGCCAAAACTAACACACACATAGTGTCATTAAGTTACTATTTTATAGTCAAAATTTGGCATATTCTAAATTGATATATTACACAATTACATATTAAAAATCACATATTATAAATTAACATATTACACATATTCACATAATTTCACATATTTCAATTATTCACATCTTCACATATTCACATAATTTCATATATTACACATATTACACATGTTCACATAATTTCACATATTTCAATTTTTTACATCTTCACTTATTCACAATTTTACAATTTCAATTACACAATTTCACATATTCACATAATTTCATATATTACACATATTACACATGTTCACATAATTTCACATATTTCTCATACCCCACAATTTGACAATTTCAATTACACAATTTCACATATTACACATATTCACACAATTTCACATATTCATGTAATTTCACATAATCACATAATTTCACATATTCACAAAACAAACAAAAATTGTGGTGGGTGAGGGTGAGGTGGGCAAGTGAGGGGAGGGCGATGGTGGTGGGTGGGCTAGGTAGGGGGCGAGAAGGGATAGGGAGAGCTAGGTGGGGGAACCGACGGGGGGGGGGGGGGGGGGTAGGGATG